>PVKS010007705.1:58653-71743 GCA_004027875.1 Aplodontia rufa | reverse complement strand
AAGGCCATGTGAAAAACTAAATAAAGTTGCTTCTCCCTTTCTCTGTCTCTCTCACTGTCCCTCTCTCTTTAAAAAAAAAGAATTCAATATATATGTAATGCATTAAATATAATAATAGCAGTATGCCTTTCTTTAACCTTTGAAACACATTATCATATTTGATCCTTATCACTTTGTAAGATTGGCAGGGATTATTACCCTCATATTTGAGAACTTAAAACCAATGTAATTTCTCCACCTGTGTCAAAGAACAATAAACATGGACATACCTAACTTTCCCAACATTTAGAATAAACAAACAATAACAAAGCTTATTACCCCAGAATAATTCAATCTAGGAAGATGAAGCTATGACAGTATTTTTTTTTCCTGGTCAAGACTAATAGTTTGTTAAATAAGACTCTTTTAAAGACCTTATCACTGAGCTCACCAGTCCAAAAGTATTATGTCACAAATTCTGCCCCTTCTCAGTCCTTGAAAGATCTACTTGAAAAACCAGTCCAGTCCTTCCACACTATAGGTTTCAGATCTGGGATAACACCTAATGTCTTTCATGCTCTCTTCTATCTCATTTAAGTCTAATGAAGCTCATTTTACTTAATAAACAGGTTAACTGGTGGTCTCAGGGAAGAATCAACAGCTGAAACAATTTAAAAATCTGATGCATAAATGATTAAAAAGTTACTCAAATTGCATAATTAGGAAGTGGCAGCAGGATGATTAGTAGCAAACTCTGAGGTTTTTATCCACAAAGTCTTTGCTTCTTCTTTCTTCTGTATTTTCATTTTTTGTAGCAGTTATATACCTTACATAGCTGTAAAAAGTACTTTGAAATTAATTTTCCCATAGCTTCTATTCTTCCAATAAATATGCTTCATTTATTCATTAATTCAAACAAATAAAAAATGTTTCTTGAACCCTTACTGTATATCATGCTTTGGGGCTATACCAGTATCAAGACAAAGTTTCTACTTTCAAAGATATATCATTATAGTTGAAGTGGGGGTACAGAGCATACAGGAATCAAATAAGCAATAGTTGAAGAGAAAAATAACAGAAAGATTACAATTTTACATGAGGTTGTCAGAGAAATCCCATTTGAGAGGGTGGCATGAGATAATATCTTAAAGAAATGAGTAAGAGATCAATTCAGATCTAAGAAACCATGATACTGTGTATTTTTGTCCTAGTCTTGGGGTTTGAACCCAGAGCCTATCAAGTTTTTGTTTGTCAAGTGCTCTATCACTGAACTACATTCCCAGTGCCTTATGTTTAAAGGATGCTGCAGTGATTGAGCAAGCACTTTGTTGAATAAAATATTTGTGGATTGCATTAATGCTGTGTCACTGTATGTACTGCTCTGCTCTGCATTCTGGTGCTGCTTCGATTGTAAATAATCTCCCTGTTTACTCTTGCATGTCTAAGTCACCTTTAATTCCTGATGGGTGATGTTCTCCTCTGATTAATTTTTTAATGATTCTTATGTGAATTTGTGTAATATGAAGTGCTTTTAAAAATCCACTTTACTTCTGAAAGCCTGAGGAATTCTAACATTCCCAAAGTCATCAAGGTCAATTGGAGGGAGGAAAAAAACCAGAGTATATTAAACCATTAGTTTGGTTCACATATTGTGGAATAATTCCTTCTAGATGATTAAATGTGGAAGAATGTGAATTGCTACAGTAAGATTGAGAAGTCATGAGAGTAAACTATTTAAATTCTGTATAATTACATAAAAACATGCTCTTTTCTTTAGAGTAATTTTCCCAATATTTATGAAGCTTTTTAATGAGGCTAGACACATAAAAGCCTTTTGTTAAAAATATCGTTCTTGAGTGTTCAAACATAGAAAATACTGAAAATCAAAGTAATAGGTTTCAGAATTTAATGTCGTGAAGTGTCACTTTCCCAAAACCTGGAACTTAATCCAATCCATTCATTCAGTTCAACCTGCCTTTTTTTTTTTTTTCATGCTGGAGTCTTCAGCATTCCCAATGTCACACTGTAGGTCCCCAATAAAACAAGAGCCCTGTGTCCTGGCCCTCCATAGCATTACCTCCATCATTCTCAACAACGTTTACTTTCCAACAAGGTTTGAACAGTTGAGAGGTGCTTAGTCACCTTTGCTTCCCTTTACCTATCTTCCTTTATGTCTCCTTATGTTTGCTGAGGGACTCTCCTTTTCTTGATATATCTCTATGTTGAAGACCTTCAGGTCTGCACTTGTTGCTCCTCTCTGTTCTCATTGTGGACTTCCTCCTTTGTAGATATCTTCTATTTGGAGTGATTTTAGGGGCTGGATAATAAATCAGTTTTAACACTTTCTGCCAAACAATGGTAGATGCTAGGAGGAAGAAGAAGAATAGATTAGGGTAAAGGAAATATGGAGGCTTTCCTGGTCAGGACTCATAGGTGATGTTGTACTTGTAGTATTGAGGAACATCAAGGAGGCCAGGATGATTGATGTAGAGTAATGGAGTAGATACTAGGAGTTAAGAAACAGTGTAGCCTGGGGAATGATCATAGATAGCCTTTAGGTCATTGAGGGTCAGTGGCTTGTACTCAGAGGAAATGTGAAACTGTTGGAGGGTTTGGGGCATGAAAGGTATATGAATTAGTATGATCTTCGTTGCTTCTCTGTTGAAAATTGATTTTAAGGGGATTAGAGTAGAATCTGTGAGATCATATACAGGCTAAAGAAATGATTAGGATGGGAGAGATTTAACTTATGTTAAAACTTAGATGATTTTTTTATTAGTGGAAATGGTGAGAAGTTGTGAGGCTCTAGATTACATTTAGAAGGCACAGTCAAATTTTATTAATGGAGTTGTCTATAGGCATAGGGGAAAGAAATATGAATACTCTATTTTTCCCTAAACATGTAAAAGGATGGAATTGATATTTACTGAGATAGAAAAGACTGAGGGAAATGTAACTCTACTGGAAAATCAAGATTTTTAGATTTGAAAACATCAAATGGATGCCTAATAATACATATCATTCATTCAGTCATTTAGTCCTAAAAATGTTCCTGTAAGTTCATTATCACTAGCCCCATTTTACTGATGAGGTAATTGAGACTCAGAGAGTTAACCGGCTCAATGGCACATTTCTGATAAATGGAAGAATCAGTCAGGTTTTTTGATTCCAAGAAATGTGATTCTAGAATTGGACATTTTATCCACTGGTATTGTATAATATCAAGAATTATGAACATTATACTAGGAATGTAATGATATTTAAAAGCATACATTATAATGGCAATTTAGACTATGAGCAAGAAAAGATCACTTGAGTGTTGAGACTAGAGACTATATAGGAACCAGTCCTTTGTACATTCCAATGTTCAAACTTAGAAAAATGAAAGGCCAGAAATAATGATTGAGAAGGCATGACCATGAGGTAGGAAGAGGTTCTAAAGAGAGAGTAGCATCCTGGAATCTAAGGGGAGAAAGTGTTACAAGAAGAAGGCATAAATCAACCACCCATAGTCCTGTTGTGTATTAGGGATGGAGTGGGGCCTGCTGGCATTGTGATTTGAGCACTAGATACTCATTTAACATTTCTGGCCTCCAGAACTATAGGATAATAAAGTTGTGTTGTTATAAGTCAATAAGTTTGTGGTAATTTGTTTTAGCAGCAGTCAGAAACTAGTACAGTTACTAGAGGACATGAGATGGAATAGCAGGTGTAGGCCAGGGTGAAAAGGAGATGGTCAGAGTCTTGACACTCTGCAAACCATTGCTCATCCTCTTTGAAGTCCAACTGTAATCGTGACTTGCTTTTGCTTAAAACTATTGAATGTCTTTTTATTGATCATAGGATAAAGTCTAAACTCTAAAATACGATCTAGAGAGCCTCGTTTTGCTTGGTTCCTGCCTATTTCTCTCTTCATCACTTTCCCCTGGGTTGTTTTGCTTAGCACTAATCTTCTTTCAGGTTCAGGCAAGTATGGTACTCCCCACCTCCTCTGGGCTGTTCCACACTGCTCCCTCTGCCTGGCACCCTCGTCTCTAGTCTTGTCTTTGTAGTCTTCTCTTAGTTTAATTATCCTCAGTTTTTCATGATCATGCAAATACTGGGTCTTTGGGGAAGTTTTTCCTAACCAAGTGACTTTATCTGGTATTTTACATTGTATTTCCACAACATTTCATACATTTTTTATTCATATGTCTCTCACATTCTGTGCCTATGTGTGTTCATGTGTGCATTTTTTTGAATAACTTTCTTTGTAGATTGCAAATTCACTGGAGGCAGGGAGCTTGTCAGTCTATGTTCAAAATATTATAAAATCCATCAAAATTTGCAACTTTTGATTAGAAAATAATAATATGAAGGTATGGTGAGAAACATTATTTAGTTGTAATTTCATTTATCCAAGAATAATTGGAATGAGAGATAATTTTTAAATAGTCTATTTTGATAATAATGAAAAAAATTAAGCATAGTTGTGCAGCCATCATATTTCATTTCAACCTTGAAATGTTCTTACTGTGGCTATTAACTTATTCCCTGTCCAACAGGATTATTGATCCTTCTTTGCTATGTCCATGACATATTATGATACAGAACAAGTGTCTTTGCTCAGGAAACAAACTTCCCTCCCAGAGGGCTGTTTGTAGGTCTGGTTTAGGATGGTGGGAATTGCTGGCAAACCCATTTTCTCTACATAATATTATGATCCCCAATATCACTTTTATCCAGGTAAGTGAGAAATGCTACAAAAAACTGAGGGAAGAGAGAGCTAAAATTAAAAGGAAATATTTAAATGACGTTAACCAAATACAGTGAGAGGACCTTGTTGGAATTCTGACCACAAAAACCCAGTTGTTTGTTTGTTTAAAGAAATTTAGTTATCATACAATCAAAAATGCATCCAAAGAAACAATATGATATGTTTATATTCTCAAATTAGATTTACCACCTAGATCCCACACTATTCCCCCACCCTTACCCCACCCCACCTGACTCCTCCCCCCTCCTTCCTGATACATCTCTACGAATGCCCTAGGTTATGTGTTCCTACATTTTTGCTGGGTCTAATAACGTGAGGGTTGACAACATTTCCCACAGGCCTGGGTCTATCTAGCTCCAGCCTCCACAGATGAGTCAAGACATTCGACCCTTGACTCTCTGGGTTAGACTAACTTCGTTCAACATGATTTCTTTCATCACCATCCATTTACCTTCACAGGCTGTAATATCATTGCTTCTAATTGCTAAGTAGGACTCTATGGTATATATATATATATGCCATTTTTTTTGATCCATTCATCCAGTGAGGGGCATCTGAGCTGGTTCCATAATTTAGCTATTGTAAATTGGGCTGCTATGAACATGGATATTGCTGTGTCGCTATAATAGGCTGATTCCAATTCCCCTGAAAAAATACCCAGATAGTCAGATAGTTGGATCATATGGTGGATTCATCCCTAATTTTTTGAGGATTCTCCACATTGTTTTCTAGAGGGACTGTACTGGTCGGCAGTTCCACCAACAGCGTGCCAGTGTTTCTATCTCTCCACTCCCCTCCAGCATCTATTATTGTTTATATTATTCATTTTTATCTTTATTTTTATTAAGTAATTTAGTTATTATATAATTAAAAATACATCCAAAGAAATAATATGATATGTATATATTCTTAAATTAGATTTACCCCCTAGATCCCACCTTATTCTCCCACCTTTACCCCTCTCCACCCGCCCCCTCCCCCCTCCTTCCCAATACATCTCTATGAATGCCCTAGGTTATGTGTTACTATGCCTTTGCTTGTTCTAATACCTTTCACACAGGCCTGAGTCTAGCTCCAGCTTCCACAGGTGAGTGAAGACATTGGACCCTTGACTTTGGGTTAAGCTAACTTTGCTCAACTTGATTTCTTCCATTGCTATCCTTTTACCTTCAAAGGCTGCAATTTCATTGTTTCTAATTACTGAATAGAACTTCATGGTATACGTATGTGTATGTGTATATATATATATGTATATATACATATACATACACATATATATATATATATATATATATATATATATATATATATATATATCCATTCATACAGTGAGGGTCATCTGGTTTGGTTCCATAATTTAGCTATTGTAAATTGAGCTGCTATGAACACAGGTTTTGCTGTGTTGCTGTAATGTGCTGATTTTAAATTCCCTGGAAAAATACCCAGGAGAAGAATAGCTGGATCATATGGTGGGTTCATTCTTAAGTTTTTGAGGATTCTCCACACTGCCTTCCAGAGAGACTGTACTAGTAGGCAGTTCTACCAACAGTGTGCTTATGTTCCTATCTCTCCGCAACCCCTCCAGCATCTATTATTGTTTATATTCTTCATTTTTGCCAATCTTAATGTAGTTTTCATTTGCATTTCTCTGATTACTAGTGATTAAAAGTACTTTCTCATGTATTCATTGGTCAATTTTCCTCTATTGCGAAGTTTCTATTTAACTCTTTGGCCCACTTGTTGATTGAGTTGTTAATGTTTTTGAGGTTGAGATTTTTGAGGATTTTGTAAATTCTGAATATTAGTCCCAGTCAGAAGAATCACAGGCCATGATACTCTCCCATTATGTAGGAAGTCTCTTGACAATTTTGAGTATTTCCTTGGCTGTGCAAAAGCTTTTTAGCTTTATGACATTCCACTCACTGATTTCTGACTTTACTTCTTTCACTCTAGGAGATGTGTTTAGAAAGTCCTTGCCTACTCCAAAATGCTGGAGTGTAGGTCATAATTTATCTTCCATCATTTGCAAGGTAGCTAGTTTAATTCCTAGTTCCTTGATCTATTTTGATTTTATTTTCATGCAAGGTGAAAGATAAGGGTCTAATTTCAACTGTTGCTTGTGGCTGTCCAGTTTGTCCAGCACCATATGTTGAATAAACTGTCTCTCCTCCATGTTATATTTTGTCCCCTTTTGTCAAAGATAAGATGCTTAAAGATTTGTGGGTTTGTTTCAGTGTCTTCTATTCTATTCAATTATTCTTCATTCCTATCTTGATACCAGTACTATGCTGTTTTTGTTACTACAGCTCTATAGTATAGTTTTAGATCTGGTATAGCAAAACCACCTGTTTTGGCTATTCTGGGTTTCTTATTGTTCCAAATTAATTGGAGAATTGGTTTTCTACATCTGTAAAGAATGACATTGGTATCTTGAGGGGGTTGCATTGAATCTATAAAGTGGTTTTGTCAGAATGGTCATTTTTATTATATTAATTCTGCCTAATCAAGAGCATGGAACATCTTTCCATCTTCTCAGGTCATCATGGATTTCATTCTTCAATGTCAGATAATTTTCATTGTAGAGGTGTTTGACTTCCCTTGTTAGATTAATTCCCAAATATTTTATTCCTTTCGAGGAAACTGTGAATGGGACTGATTTCCTGAGTTCTTCTTCTGCTCTATTATTGTTAGTGTACAGGAAAGCTATTGATTAATGGGTATTGATCTTGTACCTGCAACAAAACCCCAGTAGTTTTTAAAAAGATCAAATACAATTTAAGCACTGGTTGCATATTTGATGTTATGATATTCTATTAGGCATCTATGGTTATGTAACAAATTACCTCAAAGTTTGTTGCTTAAAGTATTAAGGATTTCTCTCAAAGTGTTTGTGGATCAGGCTTCAGGAACCTTCTGTCTCAAGGTCTCTCATAGGTTACAATCAAGGTGTCATTAGGGCTAAAATTATTTATTTAAGAATATTTTTGAGTATTGGGAATTAAACCAAGGACCTTGTGCATCATAGGTGAGGACTCTACCATTAAGCTATACCTCTAGTCCCAAAATTTTTTTTTCAAATAAAGATATTTTGCATCTTCATCCACCTGGTTCCTTTATTATACAACACATCTTACCTTGATTAGTAAAATAAAAATAAACTTATTTAATGTAATTTTTAAGTTCCAGTAATAATGAAGTAAACATTTTTATAATTGATGTGTAAAATTTTGTTACATTTCTGTAGTCGATGCTAAGTACAGAAACTTCCAATATTCCAACCAATATTAATTAAAATCTAATCTCTTTTAATAAACTTACAACATCCATCATAGCAACTTGATATGACTACCCTATATTCAAAGCCCCCCAAAGTTGAATATATGGGGTGATATAATTTGAGAAGAAAATCTGCCCAGTGATGGTATGATTATTCCCCAAACCCACTCCTAACTAATTATAAAATTTGGGCCTATTAAATTTAATTATCAGCATTAAAACATGTCTGTACTCTGTAGACTAAAGAAGTTGGGAGATAACATATAAAGAATGTTTATTTTAAAAGCACTTATATAGTTGGGGTAGAAACAGACTCATATATTTTTTATTCTTTAGTTTGCTTTATTTAGGAGATAGTGAGAATTTGGTGTTTTCAAATTATTTTCATTTTACACCAGAGTATATTAAGTGACCTTTCTCACAATAAAAATAGTAATACTAGAAATACTAGTTTAATAAGTGAAAATAAATTTAAGTCATAAAAATATGAGACATGGTTCCTTCACTCAAAAGGTTAAAGTTGATGAAGAAAATTTATTTATAAAAAAGTCAAGGACAAAATAAATTTAAATTGAATTGCTAAGTTGAGAATAGAGAGAGTGAATGATGCAGGTTTTGGGAGAAAGAAAGAAATGGCAGTGATTGTCAAGAGAGGAGGAGGCAGACCTTGTGACAGTAAGATTCAGAAATCTCAAGGCAGCAAGAGGAGGAACTGAACATCTCCTCTCCACATTGTGTTTGTGGGATACATATGTGTGTGAAGTTTTTTTCCCAAGACACTGGATGAATGTCTTCATCTGAAAATAAAAGACTGCCTCATTTTTTACCTTTACTTCCCACAATGCCATCAAACCTCTTTGATGAAAGTTTGTGCACAAAATTTCCATTGTCACTGTATATTTGTTTCTGTTTCTTTGGAGAAAACTTATTTGATAAGGAATACCTGTTATCTTTTGTGTCATCATTTTGGTATTTTCTTTCCTTTATCGTTATTCCTCAAGTTCTTTATGAAGATATCTCTTACCCCTCAACCAATGGAAATATCTTCTTTGTTTACTTCCATTGAACTTCTTATCTGTGTCAAACACTTATTCTGTGCCATATTCAATATTTTGTGTCATTTTCCCATAAGTATTTAAAATATCTTCACTGGATCAGAATTTTGAAATTCCAGTCCAGGTCTCTTACTTTTTATATACCCGAAAGACTTTGCAATAATGGATTTTCAGTACATGCACATTGAAGGAAACATGAAATAAAATGATTTGCAAAGTTTTGAGGTTTATTGACTGAGTTCATCCCACTTCTGAATATTTTCAGGCCTAGCCTACTCAGTGACGTGTGTTGAACTGTTCTGTAAATGCTCTATTTTTTTTTTCTTGGAGAGTATGTATTAGCTGTTAACTTATTTATTGAAGAGCTTGTTCCTGAGAAAACTTATAGGCATTCAGGCGCAATACAGGATTGAAATGTTTTAAGGCCTCTCTCTTTTTTTAGTATGTTGCAGGTTCTTATTGTATCATGTTTCAGTCTAATTGCTGTGAAGCTATTTTTCTTGGTACCAGAGATTGATCCTAGGGGAGCTTAACCGTACTCTTCCTCCATGACGTTCAACGTCACCTTGAGCCTGGAGGAATGGAGACAACTTTCTGTGGACTGAGACTTCTGAAACCTTGGGTCTCCAAATAAACTTGTCCTCCTCTAGAATTGTTCTTGTCAGACCTTTTAGTCACAGCAGTGAAAAAGTTGACTAAAACCCATACTAAATCAAATTAAATCTATCTTCTTAGTACAAGCAACTAGTTTTCTGAAGAATATAGGCTTATTTTATTATTCTGACTGGCTGAGGTAATGCCTTTTTCTGTGGTGAGAAGGTGATATAGTCCAATTGTGTAGGAAAAATAAGTTGTAGGAAGGGGTGGAAACTGGTATTGCCAAAGCATGCATCCTGAGAGTGCTAGTTTTTATACACTCATACTGGGAAGAAAATATTTCTACTCCATCACTGATATTGGGTATCATTTATTTATTCAGTACATTCTATATGCCAGGCACTCTGTACATACATTCTGTTTAATTTTTTGTAATAACATCACAGGAAAGATAATATCCTATCTATTTTAAAAATGACTGGAATGAGCTACAAAATTAAATATGTGCTTATGATTGCATATCTTGAAAGTTGTAGATAATATAATCCACTCTCGCCTGATTCCAATGTCTCTATACCTAATTACTTTTAAACCCATTTGAATATTTAAAGAATAGCTTTATCTCTGTAGCATCAGATCACCATATAAGCAGTAAGTGACAAAAAGATACTGAAATGTGTTCAGAGACTCTGTAAATAAATTGTCTTAAAATATTCTAATAGTGACAAGGATTGTAATTAAAGATAGCTGGCAATTTTTTCCATATATTTACAAGTAAAATACAATGTCTGAAGACACAACTATTGTTTCAAAAATAATTAAGTAGAAAACAAAATAAATGGATATAAAGATGTGAAAACATTTTTTTTTAAAGAGAAAAGGACAGTGAGAGAAAGAGAGAGAGAATCAATTTTTATTGAGTTTTTCACATGGCTTTTGTTGCTCTGACACTTAGTTGTGTATGTGGGTGCTGGGGTTTGAACCTGTGTACTTGTGCATGCTAGGCAAGCACCATAACCGCTGAGCCACTGCTCCAGCCCCTCATGAAAACATTCTTAAATAGTAAAGGAAAATATTGAATTCAAGTTGTTTGGATAAATGAAAATAAGTTTTACTCTTTCCACTTGACTCATCATTGAATGAGGCTTGGAGAACGGTGGAGAAGCTTCTGTAGGGTTGGCATAAACTCAAACAGATCAGAACCTCTAGGCCAGGGAGTTGAAGCAACCCCAGTGAAAAGACCCAAATTGAAATGGTCTTACATTCTTGATGATGAGCCTCTCTCAGAGATAATGACCTAGGAAAAATGGGGCTTGCTGTCTGGGCTGGCTGGCCAGATATCACCCATCTTCTTGAAGACTTCCACATTCTCACATGTCCTGGAAGTGACTTTCTATATTCATGGTGAAGAGCTTATTGATGCACAGTAAGGCTTAATTTAGGTTATTCTTAGAGACCTTGGAGACTTCTGCAGCATCCAGGTCATGAACTCAACAGAGATATCATGTGAACCTCTTGAAAATGATGCAGCTGCCATACATATTTTGGAATTTCAGGGAATATTCTTCAGGGAATATTCTAACTTTACTTTTGCTATTTCACAAGTATTCCTGGCTCTCCAGGCATGAAATTGAAACAGAAGCTAAGGAAGAAGACAAAGGAGGCAATAGTTTTGGAAGCAAACACACTGCATGAGGATTTTACTGCCTGGTAAATATGTGAGTATTCTGAAGACAAGCTCCATCAACCTTCTGGTCTGCATTTAGAATAAGAATTCTGTATTAGTCAGACATGCAGAAGTCTAAATGCATATTCATATTTCAAGTAGGTTGCTTGGCTATCTAGCATTCTTATATGTTGATTGAGACAAGTGTGGTTGCAAAATTTTTTTCTAGCTGGTCATACATCTTGAAAACATTCATTTCATGAATGAAAATTGTGAATAATTTACCTTATGCTGAGATCCAAGATGGTAAACTGCAGGAAGGCTGCTTCTTGCTTGGTTCCATGGTGGGATGAAAAAACTCCAGGAAAGCTCCATTGCTGTGATGTGTTTTAGGGGAAAATCATGACAGGAGCATAGCACTAGTTAGGGGAGATTTTGGGAGCATCAGATATTTGGTGGCAGTGAGCTAATTAAAAAAAAAAAAAGATTGTATCCATCCTAGCTGGGTCATGGCAGCTGTGACCACCATTACTCCCAATCAGCAAGGGAGTAGGGGAGGGGCTGAACCATAATGTGTGATTCGATCTGTCACAGAGAAGATGTGTTCCATAAGGAACCTTGCATTGGGCCCAACTGCTGATATCCCTACTGTACCTCCACTGTGTAAGGGGAGAACCGTGTCTTTCAGCTGCCTGCCAGTAGGAGACCCATGAGTCATTTTGAACAGAGTATCTGGTGGGAAGGAGTCAGCAATTCAGAGCACGCTGCTCCACAATTCTGCCAGGAACCAGTCATGGATCAGAGGCTGAACCAGGAAGAGGTGGTGTGGGACAGGCCCAGGTTACACTTAGCTCAGGAGGATTCTGGTTAGTGGAGTGCAGGGGAGCCTAGCTCAGCCTTGTCTTCCCATCTGGAAGGTTTATGTGATAGGCTAAGGTGGGACAGGAGCACTCAAGAGCCCACAGTCTGAGCACAGAAAACCTGGAGGACTGTGTGTGTGTGTGTGTGTGTGTGTGTGTGTGTGTAACCAGCAGAGGGAGCATTGTTCTGGATTCAACCCCCTGCACCTAAAATATACCTAAATTCCTGAAAGTCTCCTGAGTTTCAGATCCCCGGTAGGCTGGCAAAGGCCAGCCCTCAGGGCATTCATTAACCTGATCTCTTCAGGGAAGTATCCACCCAGAAAGCCCAGGAGACTGAGCTAAACGTCCAGTCCTCTACTTGAGATCACAATTCCAGACTGAGAGACCCTGCTAACAAAACTCAGGCAGACACTGAATAACTGCTCCCAATGTGAAGATAGACAACTTCAGTCAACATAGTTCCAATTTTTCATTAAGAATCTTCATTTGTTTTCCCTGTTTTGACATGTATTTGTGTGCCATCTGGAGAAGCGGATTGGTTCATTAACCTATAAACATACATGCTGGGTTTTTTTTTTTTTTGTTGTTGTTTGTTTGTTAATTGCATCATTTTGTTTTAGTTGTGTTTTTTTGGTCTCTTTTTTCCTGTTTTCTGATTTTTTTGTTGTTCTTTTCTCTTTTTTTCCTTTTCCTTCTTTTCTCTCTGCTCCCTTCATTCCTGAGCATTTTCTTCAATGTAAATGTTTATTCTCATACTGACTGCTGAGGATTTGGATTTTGATCAGTATATTTAATATTTGAATTGCATTGTGCCCAGTTGCAAAGTTTTCCTCTACTTCCTTCTACTTTTTCTTATGGTATCACCCAAATTCTATTAGTATCTCTTTCACCCTTCTTC
>PVKS010007705.1:0-58553 GCA_004027875.1 Aplodontia rufa | reverse complement strand
GCACGCTTTGAAGCCTGACATAGGTGATGGTTGAACATTATTGTCCCTGAAAGCAATGGCTAAAAATATTCATTTCAAGGTGGAATTTAACATTGTAATAGACATAGTTGACACTAAATAACCAATTTAATACTGCTTATTGTAAGCATTGGTTGTTCATACTGATGGTCTCCCATTAGCTCATGAGGAGCTGAAAATCATGAGGAGCACTAATAGTTCACAGCTTAGGGATTTGGCTTCTGAACTCAACTTTCCTGACGAAACCCCTACCTGAGTAAGGGATGGCACAAAACATCCATTTCAACAGCAAGGACCCAAAGAGGAACAATAAGAAAGAGATCTCAGGCCAAGAATCCACTTCAAATTAAGGAGCTAGAAGAAGACTGTGTCTATCCCCTGCACTGCATTTACACATGCCGAGAACTCTGGCCCAACCAGAATAAGAGGAGAGAAAGTTAAACTATCCCTTTTTGTTGATGACATGGTCCTATATCTAGAAGATACAAAAAAATCCACCAGAAAACTACTTGAACTTATAAACTGATTTAATAAATTGGCAGGCTATAAAATCAACACCCATAAATAAATAGCTTTACTATAATAGAGCAGAAGAAGAAATAAGGAGATCAGTCCCATTCACAATATCCTCAAAAAAAAAAAATACTTGGGAATTAATCCAACAAGGGATGTAAAACAACTCTACATCAAAATTTATCGAGCATTGAAGACAGAAATTGAAGAAAACATGAGAAGATGGAAAGATGTTCTTGGTTAGGCAGAATTAGTGTAATTCAAATGGTAATTTTGATTCAACACAAACCTAATCAAGATATCAATGTCATTCTTTACATATATTGAGAAATCAATTCTCAAATTCACATGGAACATCAAGAAAATCAGAATAGCCAAAACATTTCTAAGCAAGAAAGTCTAAACAGATACCAGAACTAAAATTATACTATAGAGCTATAGTAACAAAAACAACATGGTACTTGTAGCAAAATAGGAAAGAAGATGAATGGAATAGAACAGAAGACTCTAGAAAAACCCACAAATCTTTAAATATCTGATCTTTGACAAAAGGGTTCAAAATATAACATGGTGGGATGACAGCCTATTCAAAAAATGGTGCTGGACAAACTGGACAGGCATTTTCAGGAAGTTGAAATTAGATCCTTATCTCTCACCTTGCACAAAAATCAAATCGAAATGAATCAATGAGCTAGGAATTAAATCAGCTACCATACAACTGCTAACTGAAAAATTGGAACCCATAGTCCAGCATCTGGAAGTAGGCAAAGACTTTCTCAACAAGATTCCCAAAGCAAAAGAATTGAAGTCAAGAATCAATAAGTGGGATGCCATTAAACTGAACACCTTTTGCACAGCCAAAGAACTGGTCAAAATTGTGGAGACCACCTACAGAATGGGAGATAATTACAACCTGTGATTCCTCCAACAAGGGTCTAATATCTAAAATTTACAAAGAACACAAAAATTAATATCAAACATAGACAATTCAATCAATAAATGGGGCAAAAAGCTAAACAGAAACTTCTCAACAGAGGAAATTGAGCAAGCCAGTGAATAGATGAAAAAGTGTTTTAAACAACTATTAATCACAGAAATGCAAATCAAAACTACATTAAGATTTCACCTCGGGCTGGAGCAGTGGCTCGGCGGTTTCGTCACTTGCCTGGCAAGCGTGAGGACCTGGTTTCAAACCCCAGCACCATGTACATAACTAAGTGTTGGAGCAACGAAGGCTATATGAAAAACTAAATAAAGTTGTTTCTCTATTTCTCTGTCTCTCTCACTTTCCCTCTCTCTTTAAAAAAATAAAGATTTCACCTCACTCCAATCAGATTGGCAAAGATGAAGAATATAAACAATGATAGATGCTGGAAGGATTGTAGGGAGATAGAAGCACTAGCACATCATTGGTGGAACTGCAGACAGGTAGAGCCACTCTGGAAAGCACTGTGAAGAGTCCTTAAAAAAATCACTGATGAATATACCATACAATCCAGCTACCACTCTTCTGGGTTTTTTCCCAGAGGAGTTAGAATCAGTACATTACAGTGACACAGCAAAATCCATGTTTGTAACAGCTCAATTTATAATAGCAAAATTATGGAACCAACTCAGATACCCCTCACTGGTGAATGTATGCAAAAGCTCTGGTATTTATGTATGTGTACATGTGTGTGTGTGTGTGTATACATTCAATAATTACAAATAATGATATTGCTGCCTTTGAAGGTAAATGGATGACAATAGAAGAAATCATGCTAAGTGAAGATAGCCAAACACAGAAACTCAAGGGTAATATGTTTTCCCTCATTTGTGGAGTCTAGAGCAAAACTTAGGCTTGGGTGATAGGTTGTCATACTCATGTATTAGACCCACCAAAGGCATGGCAACACATAATCTAGGGGAACCATAGATATGTGGATTGGGGGAGGGGATAGGAGTTGGGAGGGTGGAGGGAGGGAGGATAGGAGAGATCTAGAGAAATAATCAACAAAGTAGTATACTCTGTACTCTCCCCACAATCTAAGCATTTATATCACTTTAGGGGTGGAATTTAGAAGAATCAAGAGACTGGGGTGTGGGTAATGTGGGGGTAATTTTGGTTTAGGAAAATACATCATATTGCTACTTTACATGCATTTAAGATTATACAATAACTCAACTCTTTAATAAAAAAATTAAAAAAGAAGAAAAAAACTTTAAAAAATAAAAAAAATTTACCTTATGCTAATTTATTGGATATTTTGGGAGTATATTTGGATAAATTTGAATCAGCTATATAATTATGCTTGAGAATAAGATCTGAGTGAGGATACTTGTGAAGGTAACTAATCCTTCACAGATTTTGCCCTTGTATAATTTATCAACCACACTTAAGTAACTTAAAATAAGTACCAGGCCAACGATATTACATTGGGTATATGACATGGAGAAATCCAGCCAAATGAACAAAGTATATGTTGAGCAAGGCATTGATCCTATACCATTCTCAGGTCTCCAGATCTGGGATGATGTTTTTTTCCATACTAGCTTAAATACCCAGGTAGTTGTAGATCCAGTGACCCCTTTGAAACTTACTCTTTAAGTCCATGTTCTGATTTTTACTAGCCCCCTGAAACTGATTTTATCAAAGTCAACAAATACCACTATATTGCTATACCTATTGACCAATTCTTGCCTTTCGTGTTAACCTTTCAGTAGCACATGAAACAGTGAAATTTTATTTAAATAATCCTGTACTAGGAGCAGGTTGCATCATCTTCTCTTTGAAGGCTTTCCCAACTGCTCCATCTAGAAGAGGTCCCATGCCTATCATTTTCCTTCCCTTACTCTTGCTGTATTTCCTAAGCTGTTTTGACCATCTTATATAGCACATATTTTACTTATTGATCCTGTTTATTTTCTCTCTCCTCCCAACCAGAGAACAAATTCCATGAATAGCAATTTCTGTCTGTTTTTCTCATTGTTATATCCCTAGTGTATAGAACAATGTCTGACAGAGCAAGTGATCAGTATGTGTTTGTTTCATGACTGACATAGTGAATTAAAATATAATTTTGTGGGTTCCAAAACTGACATGACATTGTGGAAAAATTTCATAATGTGTATATATATAAAGAGTTATTTTTTACTTGTTTATACATTTTTGCCCTATTTTCAGGAAGTAATTCTAAGTAAATAGTAAGAGACAACAACATTCAAATACTTAGGCCCATAAAGTATCTTCAGAGGTTACTGTAACACATTTCTTTTTTTTTAATTGAGAGATTAATTATAGAGCAACCATACAAGTTTTTAACAAAATAATATAAAATGTGTATAGATTCTGGATATTAGAATTACCCCCAGGAGTGTCGCCCCCCAATTACCCTCCCTTATCTCTCCCTTCCCTTACCCACAATATCTCTAAAAAAGTATTAGGCTGTATAACATTACATCTTATCTGGATTTAACACATGATAATAAACCACCTTTCTGAATGGCCAGGGTCTAGTTCCAACCTCCACAAATGGTAGAGACATTCAACCCTTGGTTCTCTGGGTTAAGCTGATTTTACTCAGCATAATTTCTTCCATAGCCATCCATTTATCTTCAAAGGCTGCAATATCATTGTTTCTAATTTCTGTGTAGAATTCCATGGTATAAATGTACCACAGTTTTTGGATCCATTCATCCAGTGAGGGACATCTGGGTTGTTTCCATAATCTAGCAATAGTAAGTTGAGCTGCTATGAACATAGATATTGCTGTGTCACTATAATGAGCTGATGCTAAATCCCCTGGAAAGATACCCAGGAGTGGAATAGCAGGATTGTATGGTGGGCTCATCCCTAGGTTTTGAAGATTCTCCACACTGCTTTCCAGAGGGGCTGTACCAGTCTGCAGCTCCACCAACAGTGTGTTCGTGTGCCTATCTCTCCACAGCCCCTCCAGCATCTATTATTGTTTATTTTCTGCATTTTTGCCATTCTGACTGGTGTAAGGTGATGTCTTAATGTAGTTTTCATTTGCATTTATCTGATTACTAGTTATTTGGAGCACTTTCTCATGTATTCATTGGCTTGATCAATGTCCTCTGTTGAGAAGTTTCTATTTAGCTCTCTGGCCCATTTATTAATTGGGTTGTTTGTGTTTTTGTAGTTGAGATTTTTGAGGATTTTGTAGATTCTGGATATGAGGCCCCTGTCAGAGAAATCATAGCCCATGATTATCTCCATTTCTGTAGGAAATCTCTTGACTCTTTTGATTTTTTCCTTGGCAGTACAAAAGCTTTTTAGCTTTATGGCATCCCATTCACTGATTTTTGACTTTACTTCCTTCACTTTTGTAGCACATTTCTTAACCACAGATTCATTATTTTTTTATGAGATTTGTAAAGCTATTATGTATTGGTTTATTTTGTGCAGTGTGCACATGTATGTGATAAGATGTTGAATTTCACTGGTGGTGATGTAAGATAGGAAACTCCATTCATAGCTTATGGGAATTTAAATCTGCACAGTTTTATAATTGCAATTGCTTGTGTATTTTATTTTTGAAATAGGCTTAAATATACAGGATATTATGCCACTCTACCAAATCAAGGATCCTTTCAAATGTTTTCTAAAATCCAACCACCTGCCAAACACAAAGTTTAAACTCAACCTTGTGAAAGCAGTTTTTTAATATATAATAAAAGTCTTAAAAAATAAATATACAGAGTGCTCACACAAGAATCCTACCTTCAAGAACCAACCATAAGAAAAGCTCAAATAAAATAAAACAAAAGCAAAACACAAGGCAATGATTTACATATAATAGATATCATATAATTTTGACAGTAGTCTCAATTTTAAAGAAACCTCAATCTTTGCTCAAAAATGAAATGTATTTATTCAATGTAAGTTAAAATTTTGTTTTCACAGACTAATAATCTGAAAATTCTCTTGATTATTAAATAATCAAATTTCTAAACATCAAATACAGTTTTATGTTAATAACATATATTTATTTATAAATATCTATGCAATGAAAAGGAATAAAATTAATAAGTTAAAATGTAGAATTTGTCATGGTTGATTTTACCTAGCAATTTATGTTTATTTCAAAACTTTCTTTAGGAGTATATTTAGCCCATGAAGTGAGAAACAAAACAATCCAAAATAAATCAAAAGTCCATCACATATTATTTGCAAAAATAAATAAATAAACACCTTGCTGGAAAAAAATCTTGGAATTTTAAGACAAATCTTGGAAAGTCCTTATTTTCTACATTGTAAGAGATTAAATAGAATTCATAAAAAGGATATGAAAATAAAAGTAAGGTTTTGATGAAAAATCTTCTAGGTTGGGGCAATTGGAATGCCTGCCTGGCATGCATGAGGACCCAGGTTTGAACCCCAGATCACTTGGAGAAACAAATGCCAATAGAAAAACTAAATAAAATTGGTTTCTTTCTCTCTCACTCTCACCTCCAGATTTCTTGCCGGATCTGTATATTTACATAATACTCTTCATTCCACCTTTTGTCAGTGGGTTCTCCTATTTGTGTGGTTGGCAGATCGGGCAGCATTATCTCCAGGTCTTTCCCTTGGAGATAATTGAGAACCAGAGAGGTTAAGTGACCTGCCCAAGGTAACCTAGTCAGAATGTAACTAAGCTAAGATAAAAACTCACATCTTCTCTTCTAGAAATACACTTTCCCCCACCGCTTCAAACTATTGTGCCAAAAAATTAGGAAAGAGAAAGGCAGTGATTGTGTTCTGAAAGCTGCTTGAGAGTGCTTCTGTTAGTGCCGGGCAGCTTTGAAGTCATTGATTGCCCTGCGAGATGATGAGATTGTACTACACAGAACTTGGCCCTTGTTACCATGTGATTTTCAATTAAAAATAAAATCAAAAGTATCCCAGTGTCATGGTCATAACCTGAAGGTTTCAGACAAGCTACCAGCTGCATGCAAAGCAGGGAGGACAAATCATATGTCTGTGTGTGCAGACTGCAGGCTGTAGGAAGAACTGTTCTTTCATGCTTGTGGTCTAGCTATTTTATTTTTCATGCCATGGATGATATCATTTGTGAATTAGGTCTTTAATTTGATTTTTACTCCTGGGAAAATTATTCCAGAATGTGCATTGAATAATTACTATAACGGTATGGAATATGAAAATGTGTTGTGAGAACTGAACAACTTGGAGAAGTTCATCAAGAAGTCTGTGGAATGAAGATCTGAGATTGATATAGATAGGCAGCTGGTCATACCCCTCAGCTTCATAATTCATAAAACAGGGCTGTTCATCTGTATCTCACAGAATAGTGAAATAAAATAACATACATCCAGGGGTCTAACTCTGTAAGAAAGTACAGATTTGTTGAATATGTTTCCCTTCTGTTTTGTTTTAATGAAGTGATGTAAAAACCATTTTCTAGGACTTTATTGAGTGGAGGGTTGAAGAGGCCCTCCTAAGGACCTGATTTTGTGAAAGGGTAACTTCATTAAGGAAATGTGAATGGAGCCATGCCATATGATTTTTATGAACTGGCCTCTGAGGAACACAAGATGGAACGACATAAAAATGCTATAATGGTGCCTGCTAATGGCAGCCACTTAGATGTTGAAGTTGATCTTAATGCAAAGGGCAAGAAATACTCTTTTTCAAACATATTGTAGAGAAGATGAAAAAGACATATTATCTTCATTCTACTTTATACCTTAATTGTAAAGCATGCCACAGCTGTTAAAAAACAAAACTGTCTTGATTGTTGATTTTACTAACAGAATTAGCATTATCTTGTTAGTGTAAATAACATAGGATAATATGAACTCTATGTTTGATGTCAAGCAAGTCCAGGGTGGATTTTGTAAAATGGTTTCTTCTTCTTATCTCTTGGCACAGTTTTTGTTGATTTGTATAAAAGCTTACTTAACTGTTTACTCTCATTTTTTTTAAAGAGAGAGGGACAGTGAAAGAGAAAGAGAAAGAGAGAAACAATTTTTATTTAGATTTTCATGTGCCCCTCATTGCTCTGAGACTTCATCATGTATGGTGCTGGGGTTTGAACTTGCCTACTCGCACATGCTGGGCAAGCACTATAACAGCTGAGCCACCACTCCAGCCCCTGTTTACTATTATTTTTATTAGAAGATATGCTATTTTTTTAAAGAGAGGGGGACAGTGAGAGAGACAGAGAAAGAGAGAAACAACTTTATTTAGTTTTTCACATGGCCTTAGTTGCTCCAACACTCAGTTGTGTATGTGGTGCTGGGGTTTGGACCCAGGTCCTCGTGCTTGCCAGGCATGCGCCGAAACCACTGAGCCACTGCTCCAATCCCGGAGATATGCTATTTAACCTCCAGTTTTTTATACTTCACAGTCAATTGGATATAAATTCTGGTTTCCAATTATGTGGCCCTCAGTTTCACCTTTTAAAACACTTCACCAATTCAGTCACTATTTCACAAACTCTGTATTTTTATCCTATTATGATGGCTTTAGGTCCCAGGCACTTTTCCTTTTATGTGTCAGTCATGCACTCGACATAATTTAGTTTTAGGGCTCCCCTGGTGCCATGAATGAAATGATCTTATGAACATGATGTCATGTTTAGCAATCATTAATAATCCTCCCTTAAGAATCTGTAAACTCTCAAGTAAAAATCAAAGATGACAAGTGATAATCAATTTCTCAGAATGGATTAACTTTTAATATTAATGCAGACATTGTGGTGCATCATGATGCTTCTTGTGGCTGTGTGAAGATGCAGAAATCCTTGTCACATTACCAAGCCAGCAATGTGGTATAATCATTTTCTTATTTATCTTTGTTCTTGGCACTATACCTGATGGCTACATGGAAGGGTGCTTCTTAAGTGTTATTTTAAAGCACATCCTGGCTTTGTGCTTCTCACTCATTTGTTCATTTAACAAATATTTTGGGTGCCTACTGTACTAGACACAGTTCTCTGAACTAGAGACTGATAAAAAATAAAATCCAAAGCTCTATGGAGCTTATATTCTAGTGAAAATGAGAGGAAATTAACAAAGAAAATATACATTACAAAATGTGTCTAAGTTAATGTCAAGTAAATATGTCCCATTTGAGACTTCATCAAAAATTATTCAATTGATGGTAAAAAAATTTGAAAATATCCAAGTAAAAACATATTTTCAGGTCAAAATTTTATCCTTGTCAACATGTTGAAATATGTTTGTGTTCAGATGGAATGGTTTAAGACTGATCACTCAGTTTAATCCCTTGTGTGAATAACCTTAGATTTAGTCACTATCATTTTGTACATGGTATTTAGGAAAGAAGGTTCTTTTTTCTGTGGCTTCTGTGTGACCCTGGATTTTTATAGTGTCTCAAAAATCTTTGAGGGTTAGAAGTCTCAATAGAAGAATCATGTACTGTAATCTTAAAAGCTGATAATTTTCCAGAGCAACTGTCCTTTGGACAATTGTTTATAACAAAACTATCTGTCTTATACTTTATTATCACTGAATGAACTTCATCAAATGTCAATTTGATGATAGCAGCCCAATCCAATAGATGGTAATCCTGGACAAGTGTTGTACCTAGACTCATAGTCATCAACAAAATTATCACCAATAATCTGAGGATTGGGAAGACCACTATTCAGTGAGGCAGAACCACAAAAACACTTTGTTATAAGAAAGCCTGAAATAGGACCTTGTATTGACTCTTGGAATATCTGAGCAGAAATTAGAACAAATTGCATTAAGGATTTGATAAAAAGCCTCATTTGCTGCTTAAGTTTGAACATTATGCAGAGGAACAGAAGAGGATATGGATACATATTCAGCTTTCTGCTTTTGCAATATTTCCCAGTGGATGTCATAATGATTGGATGAATGTTTTAGGATCCAATACTGGCAGTTAGGAATATCATGTACTAAAAGTCTTTGGGCCATTTATGGAATGTATGAGTACTTTTAAAAGTCTAGGTTTGGGGAAGGAGGAAGGGTTGCCAGATGGTAGATAAATGACAGTTGCATACTCAAAATTAAAATTGAAGCTATCACACTTTTTTGTGTATGCTACTAATAGTTGTTTGAAATAAAATAAATTGTTTTGCAGGGTAAGCAAAACAATCTAGTTGGCACAATTTGGACTTGGTTATAGTCATTATGTGTTTGTTGGGTTATGAATAGGGCTCTGCTATTGTTAGGTAAATACTAGTAGTTGATTCTTTCCTTCAGAGCATGTACATAGTCAAAAAGGAGTTCCTGGAAGAGAACATATGGAAAATAATACAGCAGCTGCTATATTTAAGAATCATGAGAGGAAAGGTAATCACCTAATTCCAAATTAAGAAAAGGCTGATATTTTTTCTCATACAACTTTGTCCTTTATCATTTAGAACTTTTTAAAATCATGGGTCTTGTAATAGACTATAGAATATACATGAAACTACAAAATATGATTTCAGGGATTTGGAGACACATATTCCCTTGTATATTCATCATTCTTGTTTTATTGCTATTTGTTATGTGACAGATTAAAGATATGGTTTAGACAGTGCTTGTGTTTCTAATTCAAAAGACAATACAAAGTTGAGGTATGATGATTTCTTGCTTTGAATGCTGTGCATTCTCCTCTATTATGTTTCCTCCCCTTTCTCAGATTTCACGGGCACTAAATTGGGATTTTGCCTGAGTTCATGTTACAGGGAACAGTCTTCAATTATTTGTTCTTATTATGTTTTCTACACCTGAGGATATAATGAGTAGTTTGAGGTTATAATGGTGCCACTCCTGAGAATTACAGCTTCAGAGCCAAGATAGCTGTTAAATAGCTGGGTCACAAAGAATCTAAACTAATAAATATATCTAAATAGACTATATGTGTTTTCAAATTGTTCCAAATGATGGTTGTTGGACACTTTTCCAACTCTTAAAGTGAACCTCTTGCTCACTGCCAGGGAAAGCCAGGTGAGTCCCTGCATGTTGGAGCAGAGAGCATTGCCACAGGTGATGGCCATACCTGCTGTGTCTTCCTCCAGACATGGTGGTTTCCGGGCTGCACACACTGACATGCTGCATCACCCGAAATTATTATGTTTTCTCTCTCTGGCCAACTACGTACTTGTCACCTCCATCACTGTTACAGTCTATTTATGTAAGGCATTCAGTTTCACTTCTTGCTTTGTAATGTCTCAAATGTATAGAGCTGTAAAACAACGTTCCAGTGTATTCATTGGTAATTTTTATTTTCCGTCTGTTGAAGCCATTTGAAGATACTGATGATCTCTTACTAGCTCAAACTCAGAGCCTAGAAAATAATAGTTTATAACATTCCCATGGTGCTTTTTATAGTCATTTTTTTCCTGGTACTTAATTTTTTTCCTTCTCTGGGTGACAGTTTTTTACTCTAGCATAGAACTGTAGGTGTTTGGCTGTCTCCTTTTCGTTTTGATTTAATACCACACACTGCGTTCCACTGCTACAACATGTGAGCACAATAAATTTACTTGTAAACTGAGGATTTCAAGGCTAGGACTCTGTCAAGCTTATATTTTCAGAGCTCTTGAAATATTTTCCACTTACCAACCTCTTCACATTACTTGGAAAACTTTTATGTCAGTCGAAAGAATGATTCTAACAAAAAATGTATAATTCAGAGGCTGAATTTGAGAATTTGTACAGGCTTCACAGGTAATTCAATGTCTGGGACAACTTGCATTGGAAGAGTGTTAGAAGGGAAAATATTTTCCTCTCCATTTACATATAAGATAAACAGATTTTATCTATTTTCTAACATCCAAAGAAATAGTTTACACTTTTATTTTTTTTGAATTTTTATTTTTAAAGAGAGAAGGACAGTGAGAGAGGGAGAGACAAAGGGAATCAATTTTTATTGATTTGTTCATGTGGCTTGCATTGCTCTGACACTTAGTTGTGTACGTGGGTGCTGGGGTTTGAACCCATGTACTTGTGTGTTCCAGGCAAGCACCGTAACCACCAAGCCACCGCTTCAGCCCCAAGTTTACACTTTTAACAAGCTCATTTTGAACTGAAGTTTACAGGAGCAGAATATGAGTAATGGATTAGTTATGACAAGATGACATGAAAATAGGGGTGTGTGAGTGTGTGTGTGTGTGAGTGTAGACCTAAATCCTGCATTGAGGAATTATTTTTCCTTGCATGACAAAAAGATTGGGGTGAAAGCAGTGTTTTGAAAGGTAAGTGTGTCATATCTGTGTCCATGTTTTTGTTTCAGAATTACTCAGACTGGATCACCTTCTACATTGACACTGTCCCACCATTCACCGAATCAAGGCACACACATTGCTGATCCAATCAGTAGTTATCAGGACAGTATTAACTTACAAAGACTTCCTAGGTGACTCTTACATGGTCATTGCTCTTTCTCCATCAGAGAGAGAAGGGTGGGGGGGAGAAGAAAAAGAGAGACAGAGAAGAAAACAGAAAGAGAACACAGCATTTGTTGGCCATATACAGCCAGACTGACCAGGGTGAAGGTAGCTCTCCAAGGGATTGTGGGACCTAACATTACATCTGAAATGATGTCTGGCTGTGAATGAGACATAGGGGACATGGTCCAATTTTGCCTGCTAGACTTCTAAACTGTCTTAACTTTTCTCTTTTCCTCATTCTGATAAAAGTACGCTTACAATACAAATTCCCAATTCATGTCCTCTTTGAATAAGTAGCTCTGTGCCTTCGTCCCAATTCTGAATTACCATTTTGGAAACTTGTCAATGATTATAGTAGCAAATATTGACTAAACACCTTTTGCATTACAGGGATGTTTTTAGATGGTTTTTATGCATTATTTTATTGAATTATCCCATTTATCTTGTGAGTTTCCCACAAGCTGTAGTCTCTCTAGGATTTGAAGCCTATTCTAATTTTAACCAACACCTCCAAGAATGGATGAATATGCTCTGTCCACCAGAGAGAGACATAGACTGACTATTTGCCTGGCACTCTGGGTCTTAACCATTGTCCTTGGGTTCCTATCACCTCAGACCCAAAATATGGCTCTTCTGTGCCCCTCTATGTTCAGCCTTCCTTGGTTGTTATTGTTGGCTACTACCCATTTGGCTTTCTTTTGAAGTCACATTTCTATATCAATGCTGATGCAGTGTTGAGAGTCTACGAATACGTCATTCATATAAAATAATTGATTTAGCATTCCAAATGAAAACTTTGATGTTCTTAATATTCTAATTATAAAGTAGCAAGTATGCTTTTAGTTCATAAGTTATCCCTGAACAAGAAATTCTAAATCAAAAATTTAAATGAAACAGTGAAAGCTGTCCCTCCCTATTTTTGACTCCAATAGTATTTATCTAACTTTTTGCTGAAGATTAAATTATTTCTTGGAAATATGATACTTCTGTCCTGGAGCAATTATGAGATGTGCACAAAAATTTACCTCATTGGAAGTAGAGTTTACTGATAGTCAATAGCTTCCATCCATTCAAATGAAAACTTGCTGTTCCACTTTGATTGTTATATGACCTTAGGGTTTTGTGTAATAGTATGATCTGAGTCATACCCAAATAATTTTATGAATTATGTACAGAAGTAGATTTTAGCATATACAAATAAATTGGGTGAAGCATTAGAAAAATAAAATTTGTAAATATGGAGTGATTCAGTTTTCTTTCACCTTTATTAGTCTATAGTTTTCCTCTGAATTAAATTCTAGGACCATTTAAAATTAGAATTGCTTCTTTTTGCTAGGTAACTGCTCATTCAATAGTCAAGTTTTAATACATTTTCATAAAACATCTGATATTTACCTTGCAAACAGATATCAACACAATCAAGACACGGTATCTGGCTTGCTCTCAGGAAACATAGGACCTACTAGTAAAGCAAATACATGTGTCAGTAATCTCCCTGCTGATTTGATATGCATCTGCTAGGTATGGGCAGCACAAAAGAGAGGTAATTAATTCTGTCTGGCATTTGGAGATTAAAAAACTTAATTGTAAAGGTTATGTAGTACTAGGTCAGGTAAACAAAGAAGAAAGGGGCATTTTTTGTATGGAAAACAGCATGTTTTGAGGCATTGATGTACAGAACAGCAGAGTCATTAAGGGAATAGCAAGTACCTTGGTTGTTACTGAAGCCTCAGGAGAGCTGATGGGAATGGAATTGGATAAAGGTTTAGACTTATTATGAAGGCTGTGGCCTGTTAAGCAAAGTAGTTTTTACTTCATTCTGTGGGATGGGGGATGTCCTGATGGGTATTTAGCTCTTAGGACAGCCCTGATTTTTGTTAATCTCTGAGACTTGCCAAAGATCATAATTTAAAAGCTACTTTCTGATTTGTCTATGGCTTCCTAATATAAAATTGTCTTCTTTATTTTTCTTTGGATGACTTTAGCAAAGGCCTGACAGTTTTCTACTCCTTTAATCAAACTTTCAAGTTTGATTATCTTTTTTCTGTTGTGGTATAGATCTACTTTCCCTTCTTATAATTTGATTTGTTAGCATAATTGAGATGATTATTTGACACACATGTTGTAAACAAATAAGATATGACAAAATATTTTTGACAAGATTTAGGGTTCTTATCCCAAATGTCCTTAGTTTCAGTTTCAGAATCTTATTAAACTTGGATGCCAGACCATGCATGAAGGATAATATGCCTTGCTGTTAGTAAAATGAGTGCTGTTCTGTGGTAATCACCTTAGATTGGCTCAGAACAGCGTACCCACTTCTGTGGCTGCATGGAGAGAACACTGTTGCTTAGTATGACAATGTCAATGGAATATGCCATTCTATTAATCTCCGGCCATGGGATACAGAATTTCCTACATAATGTGATGATCAGCTATTTCTGTTATGATTTTATGGATAAGGCCAACTGGCTAATGCTTTAATTATTGAGGAGATATTTGCAAAGAGTTACAGCACAGAATTCACTAAAGATGATGTCTTTGCATGTTTCAAGGGCAGCTGGAAGATCTTTGAGGACATTGGCATATTTGGGATTTGGGACAATAACTACTTTTTACAATTTTTAAAATTAAAGATTTTTTAATTCTAAAGATCATTTTTAAGGAAATGTGGAAAACAGAAAACTATTAAAAAGCAACTATAAGCCCAGCATTCAGGAATTCATTATTAGAATGGTTAATATTTTCTTCAAACCATATATTCAATTCCATATTGATATCTATATTTTTTCTATGGCCATTTCAGAGAAAATAAGAACAGTAGCAGTTACCTGTATTGAGCCCATAGTATATCTAAAATATTGTTCTAAAATCTCTTGTATTATTTCATAGATTTCTTGCAAAATTCTGTTAGATGTAATTATTGCCCACATCACCCTGAGGAACTTACCAATAGAAAGATTAATTCACACAATCCAAGCTTGTCCAAGCCAAAGCCATTGTCCATACCCTTACTGCCATGTGTTCACAGGTACATATGCATATGGGATAGTAGAGAAATTCAAATACATGTATTTAATGATGCTGTCTTAATCTGTACACTTTCATTTGACTTTTTCATTTATTTTCTTGTTTCTAGTAGTGAAGAGTTGCATCTCCCTAGAGATTCTGTATAATGATTTAATTTCATGGAAAGTTGTTTGGTTTACATAATAAGGAATGCAAACATATCACCTAACCTACTATTTTTTTTTTAAGAGAGAAGGACAGTGAGAGAGAGGGAGGGAGGGAGGGAGATAGAGAATCAATTTTATTTAGTTTTTCATGTGGGCTTCATTGCTCCAATACTTAGTTGTACATGGTGCTGGATGGGGTTTGAACCCATGTCCTCACACATGCAAGGCAAGTGCTCTAACTGCTGAGACACTGTTCCAGCCCTATTTTTAATACTGAAATTTGTTAAAAATATTTTCATTATTATATAACATTTTCATTATATAAACCTGAGGAAAAATTTCAAGTAGTTTTTAAGAATATTTAATTAAAATCCTATTTGTAGAACCTACTTTTATAATAGATGTAATACAAATGATAAACTCTAGGCATTATTATTAGCATCAAGTTTTATTTTTGATGTAATAGATTTTAGCTTTGATTTTTTTTTATTGAGGCATAATCTGATTTTTAAAAAATGTAAATACCTAGGCACCCACAAGCCTATTGAATTTAGTTCCCATTATCCATAAAATTTTCTTTGCTCCCCTTCCAAGGCAATCTCCCACACTTTCCCCAAAGGTAACCACTCACCAGGTGTCAGTTACTGTGTTTTAATTTTTGTCTACTTCAGCTTGAAATCATGTAGCAGGTATTTATTTGTGTATAGAACAGCTTACAGTTATGTTAAAGAATCATTAATTATTATATCAGGAATCACAAACTGTGAGTAATGTATAAAATACAGTCAGTTGCTTCTTTTGTAAATACAGTTTTATTGAAACTCAGCCTCACATATTCATTTATATATTGACTGTGGCTTCTGCATTTCAATGGAAGAGCTGAATATGTGAGACACAGGTTACATGGCCTGAAAAGTATATTTACTATCTCTGTCTTTATAAAAAAAAGTTAGCAAATCTCTGATATATATTCATATTTGGATTACTTTGGTCTTTTTACACTATCATGAATTACCCAAATATGAACTTATACCAGTGGTATTGTGGATATATATTTTCATTTATCTCAGGAAATACTGAGAAATAGAATTTCTGAATCATAGGGTAAGTTAAACTTTAGAAAAAACATTCTAAATCACTTTCTAGTGTGGCAGTTACCATTTTACATTTCTATCATTATTGAAAAGTTATTCATATTTGCTAAAATGTGTCAGCTTTCATTGTGTTCATTCTGGGGGTGTAGTACCACCTTATTAGAGTTTTAACTTATTTTATATTTTAATGTGTTTATTGAACATTGTACACACTATTTTAAAAATGTCCAATTGTGTCTTTTACTCATTTTAAATTGTTGTTTTTCTTTTACTATTGAGTTCTAAATGCAATCACTTGTAGTATAATGGATATGTTCTTCTGTTCTATGGCTTACCAAATCAATTATAAAATTGTGCCTTCTGATGAGAAATTTTGAATTTTTGAAGTCTAATTTGCAATATCTTCTTTTATTACTATTAATCTCATTATTCTAAGAAATTCTTACTTTCCGACAGGTTGCAAAGATTTACTCCTATGTGTGTTTCTTTAGGAGCTATATTTTAGATTTTACATTAAGGTTGACGGTCCATATTGAATTAATTTTTGTGAAGGGTATGAGATGTAAGTCTAGGATTATTCTTCTTTAATTTTTAGGATTCTATTTGTTGAAAGAATTTGGTTTGGTGAATTTATGGATAATACAATGTAATTATGTGGCTAATTCTGCTTTACTGAGATTCTTATCCTTATGTCAGTACAGTATTATACAATGTTAATTGATATATATTATTTTAAGCCTTGAAGTCAGATATTTCAGGATGATTTTAGCTATTGTGAAATTTCTGTATTGTCAAATAAATTTTAAAATCAGCTTTTTTTACATTTTTTAAATAAAAACGGTGGGAATTTGCACAAAATTGAATCTATATCTCAGTCTGGGGATAATTGATATTTTAATAATAAATCTTTTAACACAAAAGAATGTCATACTGCATTTAAAAACATTTGTCATACTCCTTCATTTAATTAAGATCGAATGCTCTTAGCCTTATTTTATCATTCTCAGGGCAATAGTTTTGCACATTTCATAAAATTTATCTCATTTTTATATATTTTATTCTATTGTTTTAAAATTTCTTTGTCTATTTCCACTTGTGGGATGTAATTTATTTGATCTTTTATTTGCTGTATTGTTAAATTTACTTACTTCTAGCAGTTTTCATAATTAAGATTTCTTAGTATTCCCCATATTATACCATATTATATACTGATTTCATATATGAATAAAAACAGCTAATGCCTTCATTTTGATCCTGAATAAATCTATTTTATTTTCTTATTATACTGATTAATATGTTGAATAGAAATGTTTTGAGTGAATAATTTTGACTTGTTTCCAATTTTAAGGAGGAAGTGTTCAGTTTCTCATCAGTGATTATTGTATTTTTTGTGACCTTTTTAAAAAAAATAGATGGTCATCATGTTAGGCAAAATAAGTCAAACTCAGAAGGTCAAGAATCAGTCATTTGTTTTCTCTCATATGTGGAAGCTAGAGAGGAAAAAGAAAAAAGCAAGGTGGAAGCAAATCTCATGAAAATCAGAGGGAGATCAGGAGAGGAAAGGGCTCAAGGGATGGGAGGGGGATGGGCTCATCAATGATATTGGCCAAGTTATATTGTTATATTATGAGCATATAAGAATATGTAAAATCAAATCTCTTTATTTTGTACAACTATAATGCACCAATAAAGATATGGGTAAATAGATGATCTTTTATCAGTTTGAGAAGGTGTCATATGTTTCTTGTTTGCTGATATTGTCATAAGTGGAAACCAAATGTTTTTAAATGCTTTTGACCACATAATAATCATTAATCTTCTGTTAATGCAGATCATTAGATTCATTAGATTAATGTTAAGCCCAACTTGTACTTTTGGGTACAATCCACTCAGTCATGATTCTTCTAAATGAAGAGATATGCTATTTTTATTAAACAAATAACTCAATACCATACTATAATAGTAAGATTTTCTTAATTTCGCTGAGCACTGCTTTGGTATTGCCACTAATTTTAACCCTATTTTTCTTGCTACCGAAATCATCAAAAGCCATAAATTTCCCTGTAAAAATACACTGCAAATTTTGATGGATTATGCTATCATTATTAATTATGTTCAAAATATTTTCTAATTCTGATTGTGAAATACTTCTTGGACTCAGATTATTGGAAAGTATATAAGTTTCTAAATATTATTATTACATTGGCAATATTTCAAATACCACTTTGTTTTTGATTTATGATTGATGTCTAATTTATCCCTGAATAAAAAACATGTTATTTTGATTTCAGTTCTCTGAAACTTATTGAGACTTTTTTTTTAATGTCCTCATATGTAGTTGATCTTACCAAGCATTCCAAGAATTCAAGAATTCTTGGAAAGAACTCCATGTACCCTGTAGTAGTAGAGTATAATGTATGATATCTATCTTTCTATCTATCTATCTATCTATCTATCTATCTATCTATCATCTATCATCATCTATCTATCATCTATCTATCTATCTATCTATCTATCTGGTTATTTTGGTTCACAGAGTTGTTTGAATTTTCTGTATCCTTACTGATTTTCTTTCAATTATTATTGAGGTAATTACTTAGAGAATATTGTTAGAATTACTGTTAGAATTTCCTACAATTTTGGTAAACTTGTTTTTCCCCTATAATCAATCAGTTTTCACTTATGTATTTCAAAACTCTTTTATTTGGTGCATGCATATTTGTGCCAATAAAACTACCCTATGTTACTATAAAATGTACATCTTTATTGTTATATTCCTTATCTTTGTTTATTTGCTTATATATACATAACCACTTATATATACATAGCTTATATATACATAGCCACTTCTGCTTCAATTTGAGAATTTGCATGTTATCTTTGTCCAATCCTTTAATTTTAACTATCTGTGCTTTTATACTAAATGGATATTTTGAAAAATTTAGTTTTTCATCTGGTTTTCATTGCTCTGACACTTAGTTGTGTACGTGGTGCTGGAATTTGAACATGGGTCCTCCTGCATGCCAGGCAAGTGCCACAACCGCTAAGGCACTGCTCCAGCCCCTCATCTCTTCCTTTTAATTAGAGCTTATTATTGTACATTATATATTCTATATTTTGTTACTACTTTCCTTTAATAATTAATCATATTTTAATGAGGAAAATTCTTTTTATCTATGCTCAGCTTTTCAAGTCTTGTTGTTCACCTCTATTAGGATGAATCTGAAATAATATTTACTTCTAAGGAATGTCCTGTGACTTTCACAGATTATCCTGGATGTTCAGGGAAACTCTCCACTCTGGCTGTTTGGTAAGAATTCCTTATGTGTCTTGGCATTTTTCAACTTTTTGAATCTATATTCAGCCCATGGATCTCCAAATGCTCTTTTAGGTCTTGTAGGTGCTTGCACTTTGCATGCAAATCCTAATTTTCAACAAAAGGCTTAAGAGATACCTTAAATGAGTTTTAGGATTGCTTCCTTGCATAATTTTCTTCTCCCTGGCACTAGGCCCCATAACATCCAACTGTCTAAGGAGCCCCATCCTCCTATCTTTGCCTCTAACTCTCACTGAGATTTCTGTGCTCTGCTTGGATCTTACCTCTCTGGGTCATGATTTTAAAAATATTTCTCAGCAGAACAGTAGGCAGTCATTAGACTTACCTACTATATTTCCATTTTTGCAGGGATTGTCATCCTGTGCTATCTGCTGTGAAAGGACCAAAACTTATTGGTTCATGCATTTTCTCAAAGTATATATTTATTTATGGTAGAAAGATGATGATACTAGTTAATCTCTCAGACTAAAACATCATATGAAAGTCAAGGTATTTTTCTAAATTGTTTTCAGATTATAAGATTATTCCTGCAAAGCATATTGAGTTATTTTCTTGATTCTTTGATTAAGTTTTTCAGACAATCTAAACACAGTGGAAAATTTTTGTGTTTCTCTAAGAGTAAATGTCTTAGGTATTGTTTATATATTTCATTTAGCATATGCAGTGCACTTTAAGATATGGGATGGTTGTACACAGATAATATAATATATTCCTAGGAAAATGCAATTCCTAGCATTTTGTTTTTCAGTTTCTTTTTGGTACCCTACCTGAAATTCCATCCAGACAGCATTTAACATTTAGGTGACTATTGGTCAGCCCATTATACTTCCAGAATACAGTGGTTTTCTTCATGCCTTTCATAATGTCAAAGAACTTCCACCATCTGCTAATTTCCAAGTGTTCCACTTTTAATTTTCTGTACTATTTTTTTAAATATACTGCACTAATTAAAACCAGTCCAGCATTTTCTTCCACTGTTTTTCTGATGGGTTCAATACTATTACTCATTTTGATCTTTCCAATGATTAATTTTTGTTCACCTAACACAAAATAAGTGACAGTGTGCAAGTGAGGAAAGCAATATAGATTTCAGGATACCCAAAAGTCAGAGTAGAAGGCCCGTTTATTGAAAGCAATGGATATAATATATTCCACTAGTTGGCTTTGCAGGTACAATGGCTCTCAGAGTATGGGGAAAGCACATATGAATGGTGTTCTATCATTACCGCTTCTATAGATGTTGTTTAATGCTTGCATATGTACATACATACCCATATGCACACACATATATACACACGTATATATGTGTGATTATTTACTTTTTGGAAAAATATTTCAGAGACATATAATTGTATTGTAATGAATCAGCAACATTAACCATAGTATTTATTTAATTTTAAAAGGTCGAATAGATTTGGGGTTATTTCCTCATCTTTATCCTTATTCTACACTCTTTTTGTTGAAAGAAGCTCTTTATGTTTCTGTCAAGTTTTCCAGCTCTGAAGCAGAGATTATTTGGGAAAAATAGCATAAAGCAAGAAATAATGAAATAGACCATATGTATAAAGTATAAAAGTGTTTTAACTTTCACCTTGGCTTCCTCTTTGAAATATCTGTGTAATTAAATTGTAGAATTTAGCACCAGCCTTTCTGATAAATATTAAAAGCTGATTCTTCCCTGATAGAAAACGAAAAGTAGAGTGTCAGTAGGAGTATTTTGGCCTTCCGTTTATCTGGCTAGTTGGGTTCGTTGGTTCCAGCATGACGCTAATGAGGGCAAGTTCAGGGGCTGGAGTCCCTGTGCAGCTTAATTAGCTTCATACTGAGGAAAATATCTGTTTCAGAGCCTGAGATACTCATGAACTCTTGCCAGCTGCATCTGCAATGCCTGTAAGTTAGAAGGGACAATAGAGTCCTTCATTATCAGCAAAAATCAATCAAAATTGGTGAAAAAATGCCAATAATCACCAGATAACATTGATCTTCAAATTGCTATTTCCCAGATGCCACATGTAAAAAAAGCTTTCTGAAATTAAATACACAAAAATTGTTCAGATAAAGACTTCACTCAAATTCTCTGTTAAATCTAAATGCTTTTGGAAGTATAGGAAATAGCATTTGCAAATATTAAGAAAGGAGAAATGTTTGGTACTCTGTGCATGAGGACATGTCCTTAACACATGAAGTGAGGAAGAAGTCACTTAGATTGGTGAGGTATTAGTATGTGTATCACTGTTGTAACAAAATACTTGAGGTAATCACATTAAAAAGAGAAAAGATTATTCCCACTCATAGTTTTGGGGGGTTTCAGTCCGTGGTCAGTAGGCTCCATTACTTTCAGACCTGTGGCAAGGCAATGCATAATGTCACAAGATGTGCCAAAGGAAACCAACATATGCTGAGAAACAAAGAGACATAGAAAGAGACTGGTGTCCCCCAAAAACTTTTGAGGGCATCCTCCTACTAGGCCCCACCTCTTAAATATTCCATCACATCCCAATAGCAACATCCTGGGGACCAAGCATTTAACACATGGGCCTTTGGAGGACATTCCAGACCCAAACTATAGCAGGAGGCCTATAATTTCAGATTATGCAAGTTTATACTGGAATTTTGATTAAACTTCGTTTTTTCCAAATGTTTGTTATATTAAGGCAGAATTTATTAACATTTTAAAGAATCACCCCTGCCACTGTATGAAAGAAAGAAGAGTAAGAACAAACGTAAGAAGAGCATTCTGAAGCTATTGTTTAAATGATGGGGGCACAAATTAGGGTTTAAAATGTATTACATCTGCTGGGGAATTTTGAGGAAGAGGTGAATCTGGTGATTCCTGGCTATGGATATCTGGATGCATCATGCTTATGTTTAGGACACAAGAATTGCTTGGACAAGAGAGGTTTGAAGGAACAGGACAAAAAAATCAAGTGTTCAGTTTTGAGCCCCAAATTTTCAAAATGGAATCAGCATTTAGTTTGAAAGTTGAATGCTTTTTGAAGATTTAATATCACATTTGAAGAAATTATTTTTAGGATTTCTTAACACATGTGATAATGTTTTAATTTCATACCGACTTTTATAATGACATGAATTATCTTAAATTACTTTATGTTTAAAACTATTGCTTTTTTTTTTTTAAAGAGAGAGGGACAGTGAGAGAGACAGAGAAAGAGAGAAACAACTTTATTTAGTTTTCCACATGGCCTTTGTTGCTCCAACACTTAGTTGTGTACGTGGAGCTGGGGTTTGAACCCAGGTCCTCGTGCTTGCCAGGCAGGTGCCGAAACCACTGAGCCACTGCTCCAGCCCAACTATTGCTTTTTTTAAAAGGAGCAGAGTTTATGCTATTAATCAGAATTTCTTTTTTCAATATAGACTTTTTTCAACCTTATGATATGAAATTTGTTAGGTAAATCACTTTTCATAATGACTAACATGGGGACAGGAGTATGGAAAATTGCCAGATGTTACAGGAAGATATAAAGATGAATTATTCAAATGAGGAAGTGAACTTCATGCAGTGGTTGAATTTCTTAGATCACTATCCTGAGCTTAATTTCAAATAAACAAACTATGATTTTTAGCTTCACATTCATGCATAGAGTATTTTAACCTAGAATTCATTGCAGATGACAGTTACAAAGAACAAGTCATGCATTCTCACATACTATTTACAACATTTCTCTTACTTAGTTCCATTATGGAGGAAAGATCAAAATAAAATATCAATAATTGAGACACTAATTGTTTTCATTGGTTATGAAACAAATTGGGCATACTAATGTCTTAAATAAAAATACAATGTTTCTTCTGCATTTTAAAAATAATTTAAAACTGGTTTAATTTCTGGTATAAAGTTAATTTGCTCTTGCTAAGAAATTTTTATATTTATGAATAATATTCTATCATTCAAGTTTTGAGAGATTTTTGATTTTTGGAAAAAATACTCAATAGAATCACATGTTTCCATTAAATCCACTCAATCTTTTTTTTTAACAAGTTCATCATTTAATAAGTCTGAATTCATTTTCACCACATGGTATATTGTACATGGTCATCTGTTAAAACAGATTTCTTTTTAACTGATCTTAGTTTAAAAAAGTCATAGATACTGTGAGTTCTGTGTAAACTAGTGGATAGCAAGTTAGTTCCTTTGTTTTGACTTATAAGCCTCAACTTCACCGCAGAATGAAGAATGTAGGCCAAAGAAAGCATAATCGGTCACTTGTATAGAACAGTATTGTTTCTATAATTTGAAGCTTTCTGGATGGACGGGTTCAGGCCTGATCCAACTGTAAAAAAGATTACTTAATGAATAGACTATATGGAAATTGTACAAAATGTTATTAACTTTAATCTCTAATAGCTTAAATAGCACTATATTACTAACTGCTATTCAAAATCAAAAACCTATTTTTGAATCCCCAAGGAGCATCAGGCATGCACAACCATGCCACCCTGTTCGTAGGGGTACATCAATGCATCTTCCAACAGAAACTTTGGCTTTAGGAAAGAGTCACAAACATTTAAAAGAATGGCTTTGATCATCATTTTAAGTGTACGGAAGATAGATAAATATACATCATACCAGTAGTGCTGGCAAGGTTGAAATAGTTACTCCTATTGATAGCTATAAAAACTAGTTTGTACAAGATAAGACAATGAGAGAAAAAGCAATCCCTTTGAAACAAAATTTAAAAAAAAATGTTCACATGGTTTGTATCAACAGTATGCATCTTATGACAATGACATGTACAGACTCAGAGCACCCTAGGGCTCTCTTTCCTTAGGATATAATCCTAAGGAAAATGAGCATTTACGTTATTCAGGGGTTGTACTGAATTTAAAAAAAAAAATCAATTGTATGCTTACCCCTTAAACAGGATAACTTTCCTGGGTTGTACAGATTTAATGCCATCATTGAAGTTGTTTGCAAAAGCAATAGGGAATTAAAAAACAAAAACTAAGGGTTGGGGATTTAGCTCAGTGGCAGAGTGCTTGCCTAGCACTCGCAAGGCCCCGAGTTCAGTCCTTAGCCCTGAAAAAAAACAAAAACTAAACACATCTTCTTGGGAGTGAAGCATCTTTCATTTGCTGTTACAACCAGCAAATGTCATTGTTAACTCAAAAACGGAAGGAGGAGCCCCCACACACAGATCTATCTGAACAGGCTGTTCGGACTCATTACAGCTTTAAAAACGAAGGTTATATGCTCTGTTACAAGTTCCAACTAGTCAGTGTCAAAATGACATCTATTTCTTTGCTTTCTTTGTGATCATACCCCTTGGAGGTGTTACGGGTCTTGTGGCATTCGGCTTCTTTTTCTGTGCAGACTTTAAAATCTGAAAGGAACACATAGTGTTTTGTCCACACTCATCATGGCACCTGCATTGTCAAACTCTCCACAATAATTGGTGCAGAAAACAGAGTGACCAACTGCTTCTTTGAAAAAAACTCATATCCATCTTCAACCACCTGATGGGCTCTACGAATAAGATTCAAATCATGCTTATGGAGAACTTTTGCAACCATTTCTGCACCAAATGTCAAGGACACTCCTCTGTCATTTTCACCCCAGCCTACGACATCTTTATCGGGGTCAGACCACAAAAGAACACAAAAAAGACCTTGATCTGGTACATCAGTTGGTTGCATAATTCTCTGAATCTGCTCCATAGATTGAAGATCTGGTGATAAACCTCCATGACAGCAGAATATCTTCTCATCCACTATGGGGGCTGTTGGTAAATAGTTAAAACAGTTTGCGAAAACGTTCCATAGCTTAATGTTGTATCTTCTTTTACACTCATCATGAAATCCGCAAACTCTATTGATGCTGGCACATTCATGGTTTCCTCTGAGAAGAAAAAAATTCTTGGGATATTTGATTTTGTAGGCCAGTAAGAGGCAGATAGTCTCCAGTGACTGCTTCCCCCTGTCCACATAGTCCCCAGGGAACAGGTAAGTGCTTTCTAGTGGGAGACCACCATATTCAAAAAGTCGCAGCAAATCATAGTACTGCCCGTGGACGTCACCATATATCTTGAGTGGTGCTTCAAGTTCTAGAAGGATAGGCAGACTGAGAAAGATCTCCCAGACTTTAAGCACAGTCCTCTGATTTCATTCTTCTGTAGCTGGACACTCCTACCTGGCTTGGACCCTCTCACTTCCAGCAGCCATTGGATAATGCTGACGATGTTGAGTTTGTCTATATCCACCGTCGCCTTCCCGCTGCCTGTTGGCGCCCAGGACTCACACCTCCTTTCCCACGCCAGGAGTACTGAGGCGGTGGTGGCAGCAATGGCAGCAGCCGCGGTGGGTCCACCCACCATCCAGCCTCCCGCTCCCTGCTTCCTCCTTCTCTCCCCCACTGGAACCACAAGAGAAAATCTACTCAGTCTTAAACACTAACTTTCACTAAAACCCCAGATAGCAAGAGAACACCCATTGTAAAGACATTATTGATTATCATTTTTAAAAATTGTTTAAAGTTATTTTTTATATGTAATATGTTCCCTTTCTTGTCTTTTTTGGGGTGTTATTGGCAAACAAAAGTTGTACATTCAAGATGTACAAGCTGATATTTTGATACATGCAGTGCATTATGAAATGATTATCACAATTAACAAAATTAGCGTATCAATCACCTCACGTGGTTATCTTTTTTGGTGCATGGTAGTAAGACTTAGTCTCTTAGAAAATTAAATTTCAAGTATATTAACAGTAGTCACTGTACAATACAAAAAATCTCCAGAACTACTCTTATACTACAAGTTTTTTTTTTCTGGTATCCAGAGGTCCTTTACCACTGAATTACATACCCACTCATTTTTGTTTTATTTTATTTTTTAAATAGGGTATCACTAAGTTGCTGAGGCTCTGGCTACTATGCTATTGAAACTGCTTTAGAATTTGGGATCCCCCTGCCTGGATCTCCCAAGGGCAAGTTTGTATCTTTTAATCAATATCTCATTTCTCCAACTCTTAGCATCCAACCAGTATGTTTCAATGGGTTTGACTATTTTGGATTCCACATGCAAGTAAAATCATGTATTATTTATATTTCTGAATCTAGCTTACTTCATTTAGCATAAGGTTTTCCAGTTTTATCTACATAAGTTGAAAATGGAAGGATTTCATTTCTAAAGTTTGAAAAATATTCCATAGTGTATAATACATCTAATTTGATATATATGAAAATATGGTGTATATCTTTATCATATTTTCTTTATATATTGTATTGACTGATGTTTAGATTGTTTCTGTATCTTTTTCTGTAGGTAGCAATGTAAACCTTGCTACAATGTGTGTGTGAGTGAAAAATACATTTTTGAGATAGTGGTTTTATTTCCTTTGGATATATATATATATATATCTCCAAATATCACCAAATATATCTGGAGATATATATATATATATATATATATATATATCTCCAGAATATGTATATGTATATATTTATCTCCAGAATATGGAGATCTCCAGAATATGGTTATATATATATATATCATGATAATTTTATTTTAATTTTCAGAGGAACCACCATACTGTTTTTGATAATGACTGAACTATTTTACTTTTTCACTGCAAAACTTGCTATTTTTTTGTCATATCCTTTTGTAAACTTATTAAATTTGACTTTTTGACCATAGTCATTTTAACTGAAGTAATGTGATAACTCCTTGTAGTGCTGATTAGAATTATCTCAATGATTAGTGATGTTTAGCACTTTTTCATATACTGTTGACTATTGGTATGCATTATTTAAAAAATATCTTTTTATGTATTTTACCATTTTTATAACTTTTTTGTCTAAAACAGTTCCCTATCAGCTATATTATTTACCAATATTTTCTACCATTCCATAAGTTGCCTTTTAGTTTTGTTGACTTGGTTTTGATTTTGTTTTGTTTGTTTTTAGCTTGCTTTTAGTGACAGTGCTTTTGGTGCTCAATTAAAAAAATCATTGCAGATACTAATTTCAAGATTGTTTTCTACAAGTTTTTTTTGTTTCAAGTCTTATGTTTTATCTTGATTCATTTTGAGTTGATTTTTATGTATGATGTAAGCGAAGTTTCCATTTTTTTTTCCTGTGGATATCCAGTTTTCAAAAAGTCTATTCAAGAGCTAATCTTTCCTGTATCATCATATTATGCATTTTTTAAAAAGAGAGAGAGAGTGATGGTGAGAGAGAGAGAGAGAGAGAGAAAGAGAGAATCAAATTTATTTGATTTCATGTGGCCTTGGTTGCTCCAACACTTCATTGTGTACATGTTGCTGGGGTTCAAACCCACGTCTTTGTGCATGTCAGGCAAGTGTAACATCACTGAGCCACTGCTCTGGCCCCACATTGCATATTGTTAATGGATTCCTAATGCTTTTCTGACACTTGGCTAATCATATACATGTATTATGTCTACACTTTCTGTTCTGTTTTCTTGGTTAATGTATTCATTTTTATGATAGTATCATACTGTTTCATTTATATCTTAGTAATGTAATCTGAAATCAGAAGTCTGATGCTTCCAGATTGATTCTTGTTAAAGATTGTTTCAGTTTATTCAGGTCCTTCTGAGGTTCTATATGAATATTAGGATAGCTTTTTTCTGTTTCTGTGAATATTCCATTGGGATTTTGATAGGAGATGTATCTATTGATAAATTTAGATAGTATGAACATTTTGGCAGTGTCACTTCGGTTCTCCAAACAAAAGATATCTTTCCATTTTTTTGTGTTTTCTTAAATTTCTTTGATCCGTATTTTATAGTTTTAGTGTGTAGGTCTTTCACCTCTTTGGTTGTATTTATTCCTGAGTGTCTTGTCTTATTTTTTAATGGTGTTACTTTTTTTCTCTTGCTACGAATGCAATACCACACACTGGGTAAATCATAAAGACGGAAGGTTTACTTGGGATCACATTTCTGGTGTGAGATCAAGGCTCACATCTGGCCTTCATGCTGTCAGAGTCTAAAGGCAGCACAGGACAAGAAATACAGTATGTTTATTCTGGTCTTCCTTTTTTTAGAAAACCATCAGTATTTAATCATGAGGACTTCACCTTAGTGTCCTTATTTTATCCTAATTATTTCCCAAAGGTCCCATCTCTAAATACCATATTGGGAATGCTTCCACCTTCTTATATATAACAATTGGATTAAATTTCAACACACAAACACTTGGGGGACCCACTGAAACTGTATCTAAAGATATAACAATGGGTCACAAAGTATTTTTAAATTTCTCTTTTAATTTCTTTTTTGATCCATTTGGTTAAAATTATGTAGTTTAATTTCCACATATTTGAAAATTTTCCAGTTTTATTGATTTCTAGTTTCAACCACTGTTTCTTGAAATTAACTTTCTGTCCACTTTTATCCATCTTCCAGTTCTAACTCCTATAACACAGATGTTAGTTTTCTTGATGATTTCTCATTAATCCTGAGATGGATTTCATTTTTTTTCTTTTTTGTTCTCTGGATATTTTCCAATGACTTATCTTCTAATTGGTAGATTCTTCTGCTTGATCAACCCTGTAGTTGATGCTATCTATTACAGTTTTCATTTCATCCATTGTATTCTTCAGCTGCAGACTTTCTTCTTCTTGATTTTTTTTATGATTTCAGTATCTTTATTGAAACTACATTGTTAATATATTATTTTCTAATATCTGAGTTGTCATTGTCTGCTTCTTTTATTTTGCTGAGCTTCCTTGGAACAATTATTTTTAATTTTTGTCATGCAATTCTTATATCTTTATTCTTTGTATTTTGTTATCAGAAAATTATTATGTTCTTTTGGTTATGTCATGTTTCTTTGGCATTTCACACTTTTTTGTAGCTTTCTTATAAATCTGCACAATTTTGTGGAGCCATCACCTTTTCCAGATTTTATGGATTGACTTTAGGAGGAAAAGACCTTTATGTCTTGATGGGTTCAACAGTGCCTGCTGGGTGGGGGTCTGATGTTTCTGGCTCTTGTGAGGATGTAGAACTGCAGTCATATAGTTCCATCCAATGAGGTCAGCATTGGTTACTAAAGCTGTTTGTGTCTACAGCTGATTGCTATTAGGATCTTCAGTGGCAAAGCCTGCTAGGGTCCTCATGATTTTCTTTTCTTCCATGCGTAAAGTGGGTCAAGGAACCAAGGAATTGGATGCAGCTTGTGGGCATACTTGTAGTGGCAGTGGCACTGTCATTTGATGTAGGGTGGTCATGGTGCAACCTAGAAGCCAAGGTCTGGATCATGGGCTTGTATGCAGGGACTAAAGTTTTGGAGCTTGGGGTGGCAAGTACAAGGCCAGAGGGCAGCTGCTATCCTGTATTATTTTTAATGGTGTGTCAGGTACAGGTGTTTATAGAGCAAATGGGCAGCTGGGGTCCAGAACATGAGCACACACAGTATTTTTGTTCTGTTGTCTTAAAGTTGAGCACTTGTGGAGAGACCGTGGAGCCAGTTCAGAACTATGGGCATGTGCAGAGTGACTGCTTTCCCTGGGTTTGAAGTGTGGATGTAATTGGTGACTTTAATGTATGTGAAGGCATTCTTGGAGGAGCTATGGAGCTAGAGAATGGTGGGCAGGTGTGTGTAGAGCAATCACCACTCCAGAGTCTGAGGCATGGGCTTAGTTGCTATGGCAATAACTCCAATTTCCAAGGTGCAGGCATTCATAGTGTGGCCATGAAGACAGGATATGGAGCCCAAGCATGTGCAAAATATCCATGTCTCCATGGTTCAGAATGTGTGCAGCATGACAGAGATAGATAGTCCCTTTCCTAGGGTGGCAAATAGTACTTTTGTCCGTATGGAAGAGCACAGCAGCATTTTCTCTCTTACAGGTTAGTGGTAGCGATGGCTGTTGGGTTCTTCAGTGAGAAAAGCTGCTGGTATCCTCAGTGGAACAGGTTGCTAGCATCTCATCAGTCAACATCACAATAGGGAAACAACAATTGAAACAGGGTCTTCTGAGGTCTTTTGAGGCAAAGGTTCTGAAGCCCCACATAGTGGGCCACTGGGGACTGTGGTGGAACCCCAGTGAGGCTGAGTGACCAATATTGTTAGCATCCATCTGTTTTTTCTTTTTTTGTTAAACTTTTGACACATATTCATTCTTTCTTTTTCTTTTTTTCATTTTTTATTTGGTTCTTTTAGTTATAAATGACAATAGAATATACAATGATATAATTGTGTACACCTGGAGTATATTTTGTTCTAATTCACTTCCCAGTATTTCCCCTTCCTCCCACCCCCTTTCTCTTCCTGTGCTCTACTGATTTTTCCGTTATTTACAATAGTTTTTTAAATATTACTGTCTTGTTAATATACATGATGTTCGCATTTACTGTGTGATATTCATATAAGTACACATATCCTAGAGTTCTTTTTTTAAAGCCATCCTCAGATCTTTCCAGCAATCCTGTTTTTTGTGCAATTTTTCTCGATTTTTTGCTCCACTTTGTTGCTTAAAGTTTTTAGCTGCACTTGAAATCTCCCAGGGTTATTTGCATTTGTATATAGCTATCTAATTATTGGGTTTGCTTATTTGTTTAATTGATTTTTTGGGGGGACTGGGGGGAACTTCAATGTATTTTTTCATCTGAAAAAGACAATGCTATCCAAGGATGGATTAAAATCCAAAATTATACAGTTTCATGTTATCATATGTTGTCCACTTTCAGATAGGACCAAATTTATCTAATTATTTAAAAGAATAGATTTTCATATGCTTTAAGAAAACTTTTGATGACTGTAAAGTTAACCATGTGAAAATATTGAGTGAAATTTTTCCTATTTAACATTTAAACTTTCAAATTTATGCAGTATTTCTTTTTATTAGGTGAGAGACTCATAAAATAATTAGTGCCTTATTGTACACCTTTCATTCCTGCTATTATTAGCAGGTGGCATTTAACATTAAAGGAAAAGTAGCCTTCCAATGTTCGATTTTTCTCACTTGAATATTTTAATTGGTTTTGATGAATTTTCTAAGAAAATATGCCAATTAAGCTTCAATGATACAGGCTTGATAAAAGGCTAAAAGGAAGCAAAAGTGTGAGCTGGTGTCTTTGTAGAGTGACTTGGAAGAGCAGATTAAAATATAGTAAGAATTAGTTAATTTACATAATTATTTGAAGATGATTAGCTTGGTATCACTGCCCTGTGTATTTTTTTCATGGAGGAGTTGATTCCCTCTATAAATATTTATTTTTCAAAATCTGAGATATGACTTGTCTAGGCTCTTAGAATAAAATGGATAGGCCTATGCTCATGGTTATTTAATATAGTGGACTTATGTTAACACGAGTGTAAGAAGTTAGTGCCTCTAGCATTCACTGAGAAAGGGGTAGTGATGGTCTGTGTGAGTTGCCCTGATCACCTCTTGTTATAGCTTTTGGGAAAGAATATGTAATCACTCTGAGTGCTGTTCCCTGGCTAGTTTCCCCTCCTGCCAAGAGAGTACAGGCTCTTGTCAGGAACAGTGGTAGTTCCAGTAGCAAAGACTGAGGAAAGTAGGGTAGAATACCTGTCACCTCTAACTAGCAACTCCACACCACAAGTAGTGATGGCCATGAGCCTTGTCTGATTTGCTATGATAAAAAGCTTGAGAGAGTGGCAATTTCAGATCCCGTTTGGTCTTTGTCTTCAGGTCAAGTGCTGCCTACTGTTTAAGGCACTGTGAGTCTGTAAAGAAAAGAAGAAAATATTTCTCTTCTCCCTCTCCCTCTCAACTGAACTTTTCTAGTGGTCCCAAGTGTGTGACTTACTCATTCACCTGTGAAACAGGCATACCAGGCACATCAATTTTTATTACGCAACAATTCCAGAATCTTTGTAACATCAGCATACAATAAGCACGAAGGTTGCCATAATGTTATTATCTCCCATATTTGGTAGGCAGCAATTAACTTAGTGTCTTCTTTCTGGTTTAATATCACGGACCAAAACAAATCTCATTTTTTAGCTAAATTTATGTGCTGAAGATGCTTTGAAAATAGTTTTTAGAGCATGTGCGAAGAGTCATAAAGATACCTGATATTTTTAAAAGTCTTATTCTTTGAAGAGAATCCTTTTTACTATTTGAATGGAATTATTTGGAGGAGAACACAAGCATGGTCTTCAGACTGACCTAAAGCCTGGTCCAGCAGGTACACTTGACAACAGAGCTCCGATTTCTCAAGTTTTGCAGTAAAAGGAATGTGTGAGTATATGAGTGTGTGTGTGTGTGTGTGTGTGTGTGTCTATGTGTGCATATGCATGCACACTTGTTCATTGGCAAGTGGACAGGCTCATAACCAGTGTCTCCAGAAAAGCTGAGTGAAAATTGTGAAGGAAAAAGCCCTTTGGTGTCATTCTTCCACCAAAAATGGCTAAGATGAGCTTATCTGTCTGGCATGTACCCTCTGAGCAGCGCTGTCTAGAAGAGCAGTAATTATCCTATGGTTCTCCTATAGGAGCTTTGGGGTCCTGGTTCAGGCCTTCCTAGTCTGAGAGCATATTGTAATGTCTCCTGCTTTGAATTGTCACTTCCAAACTAATGTGTTTATAATATAATATATATAATGTTATAATGTTTCTTTAGGTTTTTTTGACCAGGATTATGTGGGGCCTGGAATATAATTTCAATAATTCTTATGGAAACAAAATGTAAAGTTATGAATGAAGAAATATCTAATTAGATGGATAAATTTTAATAATTCGCAAATTTAAGAGGCTGACAAATATCACAAATCACATACCCTGTGTATGACTGGGGATCTCTCCCAGGTGAGTATCTCATTCCAGACTCCAGTTGTAAAAGTCTCTAGGGTTAAGAAATGAGGTGGGAAAAAATGCTCTAGAGATGGAGTGGTTGGTGTGACAACCATTCTTGGGAACCTTACTTACTTAGTAGGATGGAGCCTGGAGTATAAAGGGGATGTGGGATGGGGTAAGATGCAGGATATTATTGCCCAAGTCTTATAGATATTATGGGTGTGCTTTATTGAGCAGAAATATCAGAGATCTGAACAACTTGTGTTAAGAAAAAACAGCTTGTTTCTGTATGAACTATCACCATGAGAATGCATTGCTGGAACCTCCCAGGGCCTTGGAAGGGACTGAGCAAGTGTGGGATCCTGCACATTAAAGTACATTAATTTCTCAGTAAATATCCTCTGTTTTTTTTTTGTCAATAATGAAAATATTCATAAAAAATAGTGTGCCTTTTGACATCTCTCCAGAAATCACATCACATTCCAATTGAAAAAGCATTCAATGGCCTTATTTTTATCTTGAAAAATTATTAATACTAATTATTATCACACATCACTTACCCCAAGTTCTCTTATCTAATAAAATTAACTACATTACACAATATCAAGAAATTCTGTAATATACAACAACGTGGATGAACCTTGAGAAAGTTAGCCTCAGTAAAATAAGCCAGTCCCAGGACGACAAATACTGTGAGATGTCACATGATTTAGCTAAAAACGTCAAATTCATCAAATCAGAATGGAATGGTGATAACAGGAAATGAAGAGCTACTAATCAACACATATACAGTTTCAATTAAGCAGGACACATAGGCTCTAGAGAGTTGTTGGACATCATCACATCTGCTAGGTGGATTCCAGGTAGCTGGTGGGCAGGGCATCAGGCAGCTTGCACGTAAAAAGAACAACCAATCAAGACGCTGGCAGACAAGCTCCCATGGCGTCTTGGAAGCACCCAATGATTGATGGATCCTCCAGCCAATCTCCAAGAGGCCAACCCCATCAACTTCTTTCCTCTCCCCGGTCTATAAAGCTGCTGCCCAGCTAGGACTGAGAGCCATTTTCCCCGCATGCCACTTTCCCTGCCCGCTTGTCCACTTCCCCTGTTTGCACTCACTATGGCAGCGTAGGTGGATTTGGCCCAGGAGTTGCCAATCCCATAAAGGGTTTTGCTCAGCTGTTCTTAGGTCTGGCTACTTTTTTGAGCACCCGTGCCTGGATTTACACTTGTGGTTTCTGTTTTTGTTTTTTTTTTTTTACATCTGGTGCTGAAACTAAATGGATTTTTGGACCTCCCCACACCAGGATTGAGGTCCACCTCCCACATACGGACCAGGAAATTCCTGCACCATCCTTTCCCTTCATCTGGACCAACAGAAGTGGGGTAAGTTCCTTGCCTTTCCCTTGGCCTTCCAGTTGCACCTTCCATTGAGGGGATCTGCCCATAAGTCATGTGCACATGACAGACTTCTGCCATTTCATTTGGGCCCCAGTGGGCTGTGGAGACATTCTAGTCCCTGAAGAACTCCCATCCTCCATTTAGGTGAACATGGTCAAAATTTGGGATGCCTCTTTTTGTTCCTGGTCACCCTCCAGGTTATATTGGAAGGTCATGGGAAACAACAGGTCCTCCTTGGACCCCTGAACTCCTTTGGGCTTTCTACACATTAATTTTACCAAATTAGAACTTACCCAAGACTTATGCCATAAGTGGCTGGTCTTTTACTCAACTGTGGCCTGGCCTCAGTACCCTTTAGACAATGACTCAAAATGACCTCCAGAAGGAACTTTTGACTTTCAAATCCTCACTGATTTGGCTAATTACTGTCAGCGGGTGGGAAAATGTTCAGGCCTTTTGGGATTTGTGCTCTCATTCCACCCTCTGTTCTACCTGTTCCACTGCCCAAGTTGTTCTGGCCACAGACAGTCCTAAATCTCTCCTCCATTGCTCTCTCTCATCTTCCTTTTCAGAGACCCGCTGGAACTGCTCTCAGCTCCACCTTCCCACCCTCCCCCTCCTTACATAGGTCAATCCTCCTCTTCCTCTTCCCCTCCCACAGCTACAATCTCTCCACTGCTTTCTCCCACAACTACGGTTCCACCTCCTCATCACCCTTCTCCTCCCTCTGAAGATCCCTCTGCCCATTCAACCCCTCCCATCCCCCTGCCCCTTTTTCCCATGGCTGTGGCTCCTCCCCCTCCCCCTCTTCCTCAAAACCCTCCCCCTTCTTCTCCTCCTCACCCAGAAGGTCCCTCTGCTCACTGGACTCCCTCCTCTCCTGTTAGTCCCCACACTGGATCCCATCAGACCCTCCCACCATCTACCCCAAAACTCCGTTGTCCTCTCCAGGAAGTGGCTGGCACCAAGGGCATTGTGTGGGTCCATGTCCCATTCTCACTCCAGGATCTTTCCATAATTGAAAACTGCCTGGGGTCTTTCTCTGCAGACTCCTTTACTTACTTGAAGGAATTCAGATTCCTTTCTCAGGCTTATGACCTTACTGGCACAAAGTCTATGTCATTCTTTCTTTCACCCTTACCGCAAATGAATGAACCCACATTGAGCAGGTGGCATGGGATCATGCTGACCAAGTCTGCCTAACGGACATTACTCTACCCACAAGTGCAGCAGCAGTCCCACCAACTGAGCCTAATTGGAACTACCAGGAAGGCCAGCAGGGCCACCACAATTGTGCTTGCATGATTCAACATCTTATAGCAGGCTTGCAGGCAGTCTCCAATAAAGAGGTGAACTTTGATAAACTGAGGGAAGTTACCCAGAATCCAGATGAGAATTCAGCCCTATTTCTCAACCACCTTACAGAGCCCTTACCAAAGATACTAAATTGGACCCTGAATCTCCCTCCGGGGCTACAGTGCTAGCAACCCTTTTCATTTCTCAATCAGCCCCTTATATTAGAAAGAAGCTCAGATGAGCTGAGGAAGGTCCTCAGACTCCTATCCAAGATCTGGTAAAAATTGCCTTCAAAGTCTATACAGCCAGAGAGGAATCAGCTGAACTGACCAGGCAAGCACACTTACAGAAGAAGGTAATGCTTCAAACTCAAGCTTTGGTAGCTGCCCTGCAGCCCACGGCTCCAATGAACGCCTCAAGGGGACGTCAACGCTCTCCTCCAGGTGCTTGCTTCAAATGTGGACATGAAGGTCACTGGACCAATCAGTGCCCAAACCAATGGCCTCCCTCCAAGCCATGTCCCACCTGCAGACAAACAGGACACTGGAAGAGCAACTGCCCTATGACCAACCCCACCCCTATACCTCCACATGGGGGTGTGACTAGTCAGGCAGTCCCTTCCCTTGAGCTTTTGGGATTCACTGAAGAACGAAGGAGCCTGGACTCAAGGACCCCCATCACCCTTGCTGAGCCAGGGTAATGCTTCAGGTAGCAGATAAGTCCATAACTTTCCTTGTGGATACAGGGGCTACATATTCTGTTTTGCCTGCCCACTCTAGGCCTTTGTTTCCATCCCAGATTTCAGTTATGGGAATTGATGGGAATTCCTCCTTCCCAAAAAGAGCAGCTAAACTAGCCTGTACCCTGGAGTGACATCCTTTTACACACTCTTTCTTAGTTATTCCCTCCTGTCCAGTTCCCCTCCTAAGCAGAGATATTCTCCAACTCCTAGGAGCCACACTACAACTCCTCCCCAGGAATACTACTACTCACCTTCTCCTACCCCTTACTCTTATACTCTCTAGGACCCACACATCATCTACTTCACTGTCCCCAGACCTGGTTGACCCTCAAGTCTGGGACAACTCCAGACCCATCATAGCCTCTCACCACAAGTCAAATCTTATTCAACTGAAACCTCAAACTAAATTTCCTTCACATTCCTAGTTTCCTATCTCCCATACCCACAGGGAAGGACTTACACCCATCATAGACTGACTGCTTACTCAGGGACTCCTCATCCAAACTGATTCCCCCCGAAACACTCCCATATTACTAGTATGCAAGCCCTCTGGAGCCTATTGCTTGGTCCAAGATCTCTGCCTAATTAATGAAGCAATTATTCCCATCCATCCAGTGGTTCCTAACCCTTACACTCTTCTTTCCAAATCCCCCCTTCTACAACTCACTTCAAAATTCTAGATCTCAAAGATGCATTCTTTACAGTTCCCTCCACCCTGACTCCTATTACCTCTTTGCCTTCACATGGGAGGATCCTACATTCTCTATAGCTCAACAGCTGACATGGACAGTTTTACCCCAAGGTTTCTGGGACAGCCCCCACCTCTTTGGACAAGCCCTGGCTCAGGATTTGGCTACCTGTGACTTGGGAGATAGCATACTCCTACAATATGTGGATGACCTTCTCCTATGTAGCTCATCCCTCAAAACCTCCCAAATTCACACTGCTCAACTCCTTAACTTCCTGGGGTCTCGGGGATATAAAGCCTCCCTGGCCAAAGTCCATCTTACTACCTCCTTACTACCACTTATTTAGGTATATTCCTTATTCCTACTTCTAAAAGACTAACAACAGACAGAATCCAAGCCCTCTGTGATCTACAGCTGCCATAAATGTTGGAATATATGCTCTCCTTCCTGGGCTTGGCTGGCTTTTTCACACATTGCATCCCCAACTTTGCACTTCTTGCCAGACCTCTATGTCAGGCAGCAAAGGAGACCCCTCATGGGCCCCTTACCTCCCCCAGTATGGTAGCCAACTCCTTCTACAAGCTCAGAAATGCTGTCATGTCTACCCCCCACAATCCTAACCATCCTTTCCACCTCTTCATGAATGAAAGACAGGGTGTTGCCACTGACCTCTTTGCTCAACCAACTGGACCTTCCTATAGACCCACAGCATATCTCCCCAAGCAACTTGATTCTACAATCTGTGGATGGCTACTATGCCTCTGAGCACTGGCAGCAACAGCTAATCTGACTAAAGAAGCCCTAAAACTCAACTTATTCCAACCAATCACCGTGTTCTCCACTCATTGCCTCCAAGACCTCTTAAGCCTTAAATTCCTCCCCTTCCTGAGCCCATCATGGATTCAGGAATTTCATCTTCTCTTTATAGAAAATCCCACCACCACTCTCTGCTCTTCCTCTTCCCTCAACCCTGCTACACTGCTCCCACTGTTCTCACCCCCTTCAACCACCAGCCACTCCTGTCCACAGGTATTGGAGACTCTACATTAACCTCATGAAGACCTCTTTGATTACCCACTCCTTTTATCTGACCTAACCATTCTTGTAGATGGCAGTTCTGTCCTGGGTCCTAATGGACACCGTAGAGCTGCTTATGCAGTAGTCACCTCTGCTTCAGTTCTGGAAGCCAGCTGCCTTCTAGAAGGGACCACTTCCCAAGAAGCTGAACTCTTTGTTTTTGTTAGGGCCCTCATTCTATCCAAAGTCAAACAGGTTAACATTTATACAGATTCCAAATATGCCTTCTTGATTGCACACTTACATTCTGCTCTTTGGAAGGAGAGTGGGTTTCTATCTGTTGCCCAAGTTTCATTACAGAACCACCGAGCACGAGATCTCCTGACAGTGGACTAAGGGGGAGCATGCCTATTCCTGAAAGAGGAATGCTGTTATTATATCAATGAAACTGGGCTGGTTGAGAAAAATGTCTAATCCCTCAGAGGTCTGAATGAAAAATTTAGGCAGCTTCAATCAGATGACCCTTGGCCAGGATGGCTAAACTCTACTCTTATCACCTGGCTGATTCCCATCCTTACTCCCATTTTAGTGATTGGACTCCTTCTAATGATTGCTCCCTATCTCTTCAGATTCACCTGAAGCCATATAAGTGAGATTGTGAGAGTAATATACAACCAAATGATCTTGCACCTTACACCCTCCTCACCACCAAACCAACACCCTAATCTTCCCCTTCCCATGGCACGCCATAAACATCAGGAAGTAACCAGATGGAAATTGATGCCCTATATCACAAAAAAGGTTGGGATGTTAGGTTGATTCCAGGCAGCTGGGGGGCAGAGCGTCAGGCAGACCATGCAGCCACAGTGGCTGGCTGGGGGCAAGGCATCAGGCAGCACAAAAAGAACAACTAGGGGCTGGAGCAGTGGCTCAGCGGTTTCAGCGCTTGCCTGGCAAGCACGAGGACCCGGGTTCAAACCCCAGCACTATGTACACAACTAAGTGTTGGAGCAACTAAGGCCATGTGGAAAACTAAAGTTGTTTCTCTCTTTCTCTGTCTCTCTCACTGTCCCTCTCTCTTTAAAAAAAAAAAAAGAACAACTAATCAAGACACTGGCAGACAAGCTCCAATGGCATCTTGCAAACACCCAATGATTGATGGATCCACCAGCCAATCTCTGAGAGGCCATCCCCATCAACTTCCTTCCTTTCCCTGGTCTATAAAGCTGCTGCCCAGCCAGGACTGAGTTCCATTTTCCCCTGCACGCCACTTCCCCTGCCCGCTTATCACTTCCCCCGTTCACACTCACTATGGCGGCATAGGTGGATTTGGCCCGGGACTTGCCACTCCCAATAAAGGGTTTTGCTCAGCTGTTCTACCCCACTAAAGGGTTTTGCTCAGCTGTTCTTAGGTCTGGCTACCTTTTTGAGCACCTGTGCCTGAATTTACACCTGTGGTTTCTGATTTTTTTTTTACAATACCTATAGTCAATGATAATGTATTATAGATTTATAAATTTGCTAAGAGGTTAGCTAAGAGGTTATTTTAAGTGTTTTAACCATAAAGAAAAAACTATTAAGAAATCAAAAGAAAAAAGAAAGAAAATTTCTAGTTAGCCCCAAATAAACATGAAATTAATTCAGGTTCATACATTTTAGTGACTGTAGAGTCCTCCACTCATTAACTTCATGATAATGAATTTTGTTTTTTCTTTTTTTGTAAAGTTTAAAATCATAATCTCTTTAACCAATTAACTGTACATTAAAAGTGGAAAAAAGGATAAAGGTATAGAGTCAGAATGCTGGAAGCTGGCACTCAGAAAGGAAAAACATGGTAGCTAAAGATGAATCAGAATGGAAATTACTTATTTGACAGTATTTGTCTGCATACCAGAAGTGATCATTGGTATTAGGAATACATAGGTGAAACAAAACAAAATAGTCCAACATTCTTGCCATCCCAATGCCCAGGTTTCAAATAGGAGGTGATGATGTAAGCAGCTATCTGTAGTAGAACAAGTAGAATGATTCCTATTTTACTTAGTAAAATGACAACCTTGACATTAGCAGAGTTCAGTGGAATAATAGCCAGACTGTAGCAAAAGTATGAACAGTATTTATGGACAAATTTTCAAAAGGTGTGCTGTAGAGAGATGGAGAATTATAGGACAGTACTTGACTGGGCATGTAGGGTCATATAGTTTAATAATGAAGAAAACGTTATTACGTTTATGCTGATGGAGAAGATCCAGTATAAAGAGAAAATTTAATGATCTGGCAGAGAGAAAATAGGGATATGTTAGAATGATGCTTTGATTAAGAGGTGATATGTGGGGGGCTGGATTGTCCCCCGGGAGTCGATCAGGAGGAGGTTGAGTGCCGACGGCTGGAACCCGGGTCCCCCCTCGTCTGGGGACCCCTTCCCTCCCAGCCGGGGAAACGAGGCAACCACATGCAGCTGATGGCAGCTCAGAATCCGTTTATTACTAAGGCACACGGGTTTTTATAGAGGAGGAGGGGAGACAGCCAAGGAATCAATAATCCTTCTAAGGGAGTTGCCAGGTGTTATGTAGATTTCAGTACAGACAAAAAAACTAGGGTACAGACAAAAACCAGGGAGTAACCTGTCGTTAAGACATTTTAACCCACCCTAATCTTTAACAAAGCACAACCTAGCAGCCCTTTCAGAAGGAGCTTATGCACATAGTCATAAGATCACACTAGGGAGGCTGATGAAATGGAGGTGAATGTCAGACCCCAATAAATGTCACAAGGTCACTCTAGGGCAGCTGATGAAATAGAATGAAGGTCAGACTCCAACAGTGATAAGACCTATGGAAGTAGAAGCTTTTTTCTTGGAGGAGGAAGGAGATGAGCCAGATGCCACTAGGTAGACTAATGTGATAGTGGGGTCATTTTGAATTTTTTTCAGAAAAATAAATGCAAAACTAACTCACCAGTTGAAGAGCAGCAATGGAAAAAAAAGACATTGGAAGTTTGAGATGAAATATTCGTTTATCAAAGTAGAGGAATGATTAGATGGGAAATGCAGTAGGCTTGTGGGTTGGGCAGTATTAAAAGATCATTTAGTGTTAGTGATTATGAATTTAATATTAAGTCCAGACTATAAGAGTGACTAAGCATGTGTGTATGTGCTTCCTGAAATTTTTATATTCTAGAGAAAGGCATGGAGCAGACAGAGTATTGGGTTCTTCATGGTTGAAGCAGCAATGAGGGAGCAAAACAGGCAGAAGGAGAGCAAGAATTGAGGGTGTGCTGAAGGAACAGGTAATACCCGAAAAGCATTCAATAAAGACACAAGAGTAAGAAGGACAATAAAAACTCTAGGGAGTCCATTGATCATATATTAACTTGTAAATACAAAAATTGTACAATTATAAAACCAGAAAGGAAGAGTTGCAATAATAGATTATTGTTGAGGGGTAGAGAGCTTAAAATGCAGAGTAGAATGAGGCTCTAGCTTTTGGTAATGACAAAATCAAGGGTGGCTTTACTGCATGAAGAGACTTTCCATGCTTGAAGAGAGGACATCATGGAACTAGCAGTGCTGGGTATGAAAAGCATCGCATGGGATTACTAACCCCAAGAATAAGTTGAAGAGCAGCAGTAGTTAGGAAATGGAAATCTTTAAGGAATGAGAAGGCGTAATCTGGGATTTGGTAGTTAATTGCAAGAGGCAGTTAGTGGGAACTGATCATGTGAGATTAAAAGCTGGGGAAAGAGAGAGAAAGACAATTTTTAAATATTGGCGTTCTACATAGCTTATTATGTATTTCTAATTATCTTGATTAATTGTGTAAACACTGCCATAGCTTTTAGTGTATTTTATTTTAAAAGATGGATATAGATAATATTTTAGAAAGATTTTATTTAATAATTATGTATTTATATACTTTTATTATTTGATGCTAGAAAATAAAAAAGATGTGAATTTAAATATAATTATTCATATACCTTGAAAAATCTACATTTATCTTTATAATTATTTCACAATAGAAAAACTAGTTGATCAATGGATGGAGAAATAATGTTTAAAAAATTCAAAATATATTTATAATAAGACTTATCAAAATAGGATTGGAGGAAATTATTTAACTCTGAAAAAAATTTTTAACCTAAAGCTTATAGGAATAAGTGTACATCATGATAAAAATTTAGAAATAATTCCTTCAAACTGAGGAAGCAATTTTAAATTCCTGCTATTACTAATTTTATTCAATATTATATTAGCAATTCTAGCCAAAACAGTGAGAAAAGAAAATATGAAAGTATTTGAAGTAAGGAAATAAAACTTTTCCTTACCTGAATAAAATATAATCACCAATCTTGAAAATTCGGGAAAATTTACATAAAACTACTGGGACAGATAAAGTGCATAATGAATACCTGTAAATAAAATGAACATACAAAATTATTTTCATTTTATGTAACAGCTTTAAATAATGAAGATAACTTTAAGGTGGGGAAGGAATTCTTTTTTCCATCAAAACTATAAGCCAAGAAATGATAAATTTGACTGCACTAAAGCAAAAACACTAGCAATAATAGCTCTTCTAAATTACACCAAAAGAAAAGGAAAAATAAACCAGAGACTTGGAGATGTTATTTTAAATGCATATAATTCACAAAGGATTAGAAACCTGAAAATAAAATGAAAAATTTGACAAATAGTATGAAAAAGGAAAAAGCTCAAAGTAAAAAACTGAAAACTCACAGACATAAAATGCAGTCAATAAGCATGGGAAAATATTCAACCTCAAGAGTAAGCAGGATAATGTGAAATTAAACACAATGGTAGGTAAAACAATCACCCCCAAAGTTGTCCCCAGGAACTGTAAATATAATAGGTTGCAATGCAAAGAGGAATTAAGGTTGCAAATAGAATTAGACTGCTAATCAGCCATCCTTTAGATAAGGAGATTATGCTGGATTATTTGGATGGGCTCTATGCAATCACAAGGGTCTTTTTATAAGTGGAAGAGGAAGGTGGAAGAATCCGAGTCAGAGAGAAATATTCAAGATTGACAAAGCCATATGTTAAAGAAGTGGAAAAACAGGAAGTCCTAAAATTCTAGTGACAGGTGAAAAATTAGTACATCCACTTTGGAGAACAAAGGTACAATATCTAAAATGTTTTTATTCTCAGGATGAGCAATTTCATTTCTAGGTCTAATTTAGAAAAATCATAACACATGGACAAAGAGACATAAAAGAATTGCTTTAGAGAGCTGCAGATAGTATTAAAATTTGAAATAAACATAAATATCCATCAATTAAAGAATGGATAAGTAAATCTATTGGAATAGTACATGGCAGGGAAATAGACTATAGCTATTTACATCATCAACATGGTGAACTGCAAAAATATAGCCTTGAGCCAAAAAACACATTATAGAAGGTACAAGTATATGCAATATGTGCAGTCTGGGGGAACCATGTTTCTCTGGGGTTTTTGTTTTCATCTGAACTTCGATCCTCCTAAATAGCTCTCCCCTAACATTTTCACCCTAGTTTCACTTCCACCTTCATCTTAATAAGAGTCAACATAATCTTCCTAAATTAATTAGATTCTAGACACTTATTTTTGAGGCTATGGAATCATAGTTAAGTTCATGATTTTTATCTTGTAAGCAAACAGAATGACAACTTGTCATTTATTTGACAGGATTCCTTGTGTAGTCCTCAAAGGAAAATGTGGTGAATTGTACCTTCTGGACGTTTAAGGTGTTACAAATTTGCCTAGGCAATTATAACATTATACGTTCTTCTAAATTGTGCCAAATCCAATCATAGAGAGCTTTGCTGGTCCTGTAAGGACTCCGTAAAGGAACTGAGGTATGAAAAGACAGTAGTAGTCTTGTTTTGGATCAGTCTCAAAGGCAAGGGGACAGAGCTGAACCTGTTAATCCTGTAGGAGGTCATTTGCACGGTCCAAAATCTTGTCTGGAGAATTCATGAGCCTGTGAATTACAAGGATGATCTAAAAAATGTTGGCATAATCAAACAATAGCTCACATTTTTAATCCTCCTGCAGTCTCCTGGAATCTCTAGTATGCCTGCATCTTTGTGATTGGAGTGGAGTTGAATGAGCTGATGTGCCTGCTTATAATTGCAGCTTTGCAAAGTCCTCTGGGTGCTTGGGCTGTATTCACAGGCTTCATCTTGAATTGCTAAAACAATCAAAGAGCATTCATTTCCTTAAATGGTTATATATTGTTGCTAGATTTGAGTCCTAATGAATCTATCCTTCTGTTCAGCAAAATGCACTTAGGACACCAATAGCCAATTAATAAATTCCTTAAAATCAGACAAGTGGCCATTTAATATAATAGTGATATTTATGTTATTTGAAGAAATCACACACACAGAATAGTAGCAGATGTCTTTTATTCCCACTGTTGACAGATCAGCATTCAGAAACCTTAAACTGCACTTGGAGGAATTTAGGTCAGTGTAAGGAAATCAGTGTGCATTTAAAAACTCTTTTTGTATGTTTAAAATATGTAATAATGTTTTAAGAAACAGCCCTTCCTTTAGAAATGCTATTAGTGAGCTTCTGCTGAGAGCTGCAGCTGTTTGGATGCATTCAATAGAGATGATTCAGCTGGAAGGCATGTCATTGCATGGGAGGGAGGGTTCTGAGGAACACAGTTATGTGGGTTCAGAATTTTTAGAACCAAGATTCAGATTCTAGAACAATAGTATCTGAAGTGCAAGAGCGTTTCCCAAAGATTTGGCAATGAAAAAAGAGATTGTAACTACCATTTGCACTTATTTTTTAATTATGTTTTATGTTATAACATTATTACATTGGTATGCTATTGATATGTTTTACAATGTACATAATAGATTCCTTGTTAGAACATGAATATAACTTAAATAAAAATTGTTGTATATATCTAAAGTGACAAAAAAGTTTTATTTATGATTTTACTGATGAGGGTGCAGCTCTCAAATAATTCAGGGACGACTATAAATCTGTTAAGCCAGATCTGGTGGGGAAGCTGAAAGGCAAGGGACAGTTTGGTAGTGACAAAGAGTTTTTGAGGTCTGTGCTTCTGCTGGTTCACATAGGCCCTTGGAGAGCATTTGAAAAGAGGCAGCCCTGGAAATGGGTGTCTCTGGGTGGCCCCTGACTTAGCAGCCAGAATCTAAGCAGGATGTCAGCACATTCCCATGTCTTCCAAATGCTTTTGGACACAACTCTCACATCTTCACATGGCAACCAGTCTAAGAGAGACCAAGGACATCAGGAAGAATCAGGGGAGAGTCCGTTATATTCTCTATGCTTCTCTTCCTCACATCAATCTCAAAGCTTAAACAATAACAAAAACGAAACAAAAACAAAACAAAACAAAACAAGCCCCTAAATCTTCAGGTCTGATGAGATGGTTAGATTTTATAGAAATTTGGTCACCAGGTAAAGAAAGAAGTAAGAGCATTTAAATGCCAAAATTCATAATGGATTGTTCAGCATAACCTATAACTTAGATTAGAATTTGAGTGTATCATTGTTAAAGGTGTCTCCAATAAAATAAAGAAAATTGAGTTTAATAAAAAAAGAAAGAAATGGATAAATACTAACTGAATGAAATGCCTCATGAATAAATATGTTCTTTTTTGTGGGTCCTTGCTTTAAATAGTTATTCCCTATGTAAAATAAAGTATAATTATTAAACATTATATTTTAATAATACCACAAAAGAGATGCACATTGAATGCTAATAGGTCTGAGGTTGTAGTTTATGAATACATTGCTGACTTTATTTTTTGTTTCCCCATGTTTAAGGGATCAGATTATATAATGTTTAAGATTCTTTAAAAATAAAATACTAGATTATGTACACAGGTTTTCAGCATTTCAACTTCTAATAAAATGAAATAATTAAAACTTGTAACAAAACTGTTTCATTCTGGCTTAGAGCTAACATATAGAATTATGTGAATACCAAACTTGTCTATTTCCTACCTATGGAAACAAAATACTCTGCAAGTCTGTCTTGTCCAAAACTTATAGATCCCAAAGAAAGGTTTCCTTTGTCTGGCTTCTGGAGGAAACCTCTAAGCCCCTGGAATGTCCTACCTGATTAGGGCATATCTACTTACCTGAAGTCCTTGGTGTAGGCCAAACTGTGTATACTAACAAGTGGATGTATGGTGGGATCTTTAGGCCAAGCAGAGTAGATTGACTTCTTGACTCTCTGACAGGTATGGAAACTAAAGTCCGCTACATGAGTGGTCCACTATGCTTATACAATGGACCCCTATTAAAAACTCTGAACACCAAGGTTTGGGTGTGTTTCTCTGGTTAGAAATACTCCATGCATGTTGTCACACATTGAAGATAGGAGAATTAAGTGAGGTAACAATGATTCCACTGAGAAAAGACAACTGGAAACTTGTACTTAGGGTCTTCTGGACTTTTCACAATGTGCTTTTTCTATTGCTGAATTTAATTTTGGCTATAACAAATCATGCCTATGAGTATAATAATAGTTTTTTTGAGCTTTTTGCATTCTTATAGCTAATCATTGAACCTATGGGTGTTCTTGGCAAATGCTGAATGAAACTCTTTCTGGCTGTAAGGGAGATCCCTGAGTATTTATCCTTCCTCCATATTTTTCCACATGGCTCTTGGATTCTTGGTCCTAGCAGGAGTAGTTTTGCCCTGTTCTAATGTATCTTGGTGCTTATTGCCCCTGTTATCATAGCCATCTGGAAAATCTGCCTGTGTGTTGCCATATTTTTGTTGTTGTCCAACTGGCAACTGAAATTTATGTAAGCAACAATAAGTCAACAGGAGGAAGAACTGATCCCAGCACCCTGGTAGCAGAGGTTTTGCAGAGTATGGGATGTGTACAGTAGATGTGAACTACCCATCTCTCAGGAAGCTCCACCTATCTCCTCCGGCACGATTAGTGGTTTCAGAGTCTGACTCAGCATGAGCTTTCAGCAGATGAATTAAAAAGTTATCTCCAGATGAATTAAAAAGTTATCTCTTCTAATCTAGTTCGTCTTCTCTGTTTGTTTATCCAGCATACGCAGTAATACTGTATCTCATAAAGCTGGAGAATCTGCAGGCACTGTGAAATGTTTCCTCCTCATCAGAGTTTTGTCACAAATTATCACTGCCTCATGTGCCTCTAGTTTTGAGAGTCTCTAATGGCAAAGCTTTCATTTTATTTCCTCTCCTAGGGATCATGACAAATTGTTCATGAGAAAACAATGTTAATGCATCTCAGGGGGCCAGGTTGCTCCTTTCCAATAAACAGAGTTACATTCTTGTCTGGTTTGGTGTCTTAGTTCTTGCTTCCATTAGGTAAACTCCTGTGTAGAATCTTGGAGTAAGGAGTGGCGGGCAGGAGAGCAGTCTTTGTTCCTTTCATGTAGAAAACTGTCAGAATCTAAGTGACATCATTTTTTTTTTCTTCATAGAAACAATTGGAGTTCTTTAAGTAAGAGAGCCCTGGTCATTCCAAACTCTCCGGCAACCTTTAGTTTTTCCAATTGGCTCAGATATATTGGATTGAGTGAGCCTATACAAGTTGGGCTAACATACTAAAACAACATTACATCTGTTTAAAATTTAAAGATAAACTTCTGACCTTCAGTAAAATAGTCTTGTAGATCATGTTAGATTGCAGATCAAAAGGAAGCATGCAGAGCTCTCTCTTCCTGGTGTGTGCCCATACAGCCTACACAGTGGTTATTTATAACTGGTGTTCATTGTGAGAGGTCAAGGCATCTATCTGTTCTGTTCAGTATATGTCACACTGGATCATAATATTTAGTATTTAGAATCTCAACCTCTGGGTAGAGTGAAAATTAATATCAAAAACTTGTATTCTGAGATTTGTGCAACCTGTTGGAAGAGTATAATCTTTTATGCTGTGTATAAAAGATGAGAATATAGGTTTTGTTCCTTCTGAGCTCAGGTTAATACATCAGTTTATTTCTCCAACATATTGCTTTTTCTTGCTTTCTCATATGCATTCTTCTTTTCTTCCTGAATAACATTATTAGATGAGCATATTGCCACTAGTCAACATTATGTTTCTCAGCTTTCCTGATAATAAGGTTTGGACATAAGCTTTGATTTGGGAAAATTACATATAATAGTAGTTTTAGGAGTAAATTCAAGGACGTTCTTAACAAGAGATACTAAGCCTTCCATCACCCTTTCTTCTTTCATTCTGCTGCCTAGAATACAGATGTGATGTCTGGAGCAATACTGAGGGCAATATTGACTCACAAAGACAATTACACCTACAGATGGCAAATTAGTGATATGGAAGAACCCACATCCTTGAAAATCCCATGCAACATTCATCCCAATATTAAATTGTCTTCTTGGAGATTTTCTTTTCTTGAAAAAGAAATAAGTTTTTGCTCTGTGTAAACCAGCATTATAATTTTCTCTTATTTCCAGCAGAACTTAATTTTATCTGAACAATGAAATGCTTTCCTAGCTGTATGATTCTAAGTGTACTTGACTGTATCTGTTCCTGTGAATCTAATTATGATAATGGAGCAAATGACCAAGAAGACTTCTGATAATTTTTAGCCATGAAATTATCATTGCAAACATTTAGCATAATTGTATAATAGATATGGAATCAAAACATGGCTTTGCTCCCTTCTAAATGTACAGGCTTATGTAAGAGAGCGCTCTTTCTAATGTGACCTTTCCTTTGTATCCTATAAAATCAGCTCATAGGATTGCTGTCTGATCAAATAAGATAATATATGTAAAGTCCCTGCTACTCAAAGGTGCTCTATAAATATTAAATTTCCCTTGAAATTTATTTGCTAATAACATGTAAATTTATTTTGTATCATTATTGTTTTGAGTAATACCTCGCACAATGTACACTCTAAATAAATGATTCTTTAATAAATTAAGGAAGTCTCTACAGAACCTTTTTAGACACATATTTCAATATTTTCTTCTCACTGCTTTTTGGCTTTTCAAATTATATAACATGCTGTACTAATGTTCAGAACAATCAAGAACCCACATAAGTTCCCAGTTTACAACTTGGGAGTTAGTTTGAAATTGGGTAGAACCTAAGGCTTTGTTCCGTAGTATGTAAAACTACAGAATTACTCAATGCACAAGATTCACTTAAAGAAGAAAATGACTATGATAGTTATTTTGTATGTAATGAATACCATTTGTCTCATGGTACACATTGGAGTCAACACATAACGGGCAAAATTATTTCTGTATAGCATGTTTTAATAACATTAATCTTGAAAACATACTGCAATGGACATGTTTTAACAAATTAGGTAATTTTTACCAGTCTAAAAATATGCTACTTTTGTGTGTTTATGTTTCCTTCTCTCTTAATCAGGAACTGAGAAGAAATGACAGAGTTCTTAGAATGTGACCCTCTATTGATCCAGGAGCTCTCCCAAACCCTGAAGTCATGCTAAAAGGCAACTTTTCTTGCTCAATTTATCATAATTCTCTTTTTGTTCTTTTCTCAGGAAAAAAAAGTTCTGGTACCATCAAAAATATTCTATGTTCTTTTCTTCATATCCTGTGGTTCAAAGATCATGTTTTAGATGTTCCAGAGGGGAGGTTTTGAAAGAACAAAAGGATGGCAAAAGAGGTGAGAGGGAAGAGTGGGAGGCTTTCTTCCTCACCTTTGCAAACTCTGAGAAACACCAGACCTCTTCACCCAGCAGATACACAGCATTTGAGTCATAACTGCTTGGATCCTTCCTTAGTCTGAAGGAAAAGCAACGTTACTGAAATACTGACATGGTGTTGGAGACTCTATGAGCATCTATGGCTTCAGAAAGATGAACTGCACAATATCTTGAGCCTTTCCAGGACCCACTAACATAGACTGCAGAGAAGGAAATTCATTCACTATGCTATATGTGTTTTTAAGATTATTAAACTTTTGGGAAGGCATTAAGAAATAAAGGATGGAGAAAATTATGAGAAAAAACATGAGTTCCCAAGGCTTAGCAATTTAGTCACCAAGAAAAAGGGCTGTATTTCACAACACATATGTACCAACTTCTAAGATAAGCATCTTACACATTTAGGGTCTAGTGAAATGCTGAGAGTCCCAGGAGCTCTTTATAGATTCCAGGCTGACACACGCATCAAATGGGATTTGAATGAAATCCAGACATTATTTCTATTTTAAGTGGAATTAATTGAGCTTTCAACAGCTTTATGATATTTCAGACAGGTATTTGTCAAGACTTTATCAACAAATAGTGCCCTTAGGGAGGATTTGAGGAGCAGGCTGTCACGGAGGGAGGACAGGACCTGGGCAGCAGATCCCAGGTGACATGTTCATGTGGAGATGCTTGTCTGGGGGTGGCACTCAGTCAATATGTGTGCCACTCTGACAGGGCCTGCCTCTTCTCACTGTCCTATGGTGAACAGATCCCACAGTTTCAAAAGACCTGACTGAAAGAACAGGTACTGCCCCTGAGAGGAGGTTTTGTGAGCAATTTGTTCACACTGACAGATTTATTTATTCTGTCCACACTTGTACTGTTGAAGTCCTGGGAGAAATTCTTTCCCAAATGTACTCTGACAAGCACCAGAGTCCCTTGTGTTTGGAAATGATGCTGTTTCTGGAAGTGGTTGGGACTGTTTGTGCAAATATATCTTCTATCTAAATTACCTCATGGATTTTTAGCACCCTAAAAGTTTTTAGCCTCCTTGACCAATTTTGCACTCAAATCCTACATGTTGAAATAGCAGAAAGTAGTTCTGTAAATCACTAATTCATAGATAATGTCCTTAAAACTCCTGTATTCCTTCAATTTTGTTTACCATGGAGTCATGAAATTGCTTAATTTCCATTTCTTTTTCCTCAAATATGTAATTATTTATTTTGAAGGCATGAGTTAGGACTTCAAGCCCTTCTTTTTCTCTTCCTGGCTTTTGTGTTGCAAGAAATGTACAGTACTAACTTTGATTTTCAATGGTTATCTACTGTTTTAATTTTTTATTCTTTTTGGTCAAGTTCTTTTCAGTAGAACCAAAGAAGTTTATTTTTGAAAGATCATAAAATTCAGAAAAAAATCTAATCAATTTGACATTTGAATTTTTAAATACTCAAGGAAGATATTTTTCCTCTCAAAGTATTGCAGACCTTGTTTAGTTCTGAACTATTCCCTGTCATATAAGTGATTTAGGAATAATAATTAGGAATGATTCTGATCCTGCTGGATAATTACTACAAGTGTTTCTGGTAGTATTGATCTAATAAAAAACTTGTTTTTAAAACCACTAATATGATATATGTATGCATTTGTATATGGCATAACTGTGGAATGTAACAGTTATTTAATGTGGATTTCTAAACATTATATGACTCAAAAACCTAAAAATTTATATTTTTTCATTTTAAATATTTTTCTAATATTACATTTTTTTTGACATCCAGCTTTGTGTGTGTGTGTGTGTGTGTGTGTGTGTGGATAAAAGTAAAAGCTCTGAAGGCTTGTTTTAGTCAGCTTTTGTGACTCTGTGAACAAAAGACCTGGCAAGAACAATTACAGGAGGAAAAGTTTGTTTTGTCTCATGGCTTCAGAGTTTCAGTTTATGTTTGTCTGACTTCATAGCTCTGGTCCCAAGGAGAGACAGAACATCACCGAAGGAATGGAGTTGGAAAACAGCTGAGGACATAGTAACAGGAAGAGAGAGAGTGAGCTCTACTCAGCAGGGACAAAATATAAACCCCAAAGGCATGTTCCAGTAAACTACTTCTTCAAGTCACACCCTACCTGCCTAGTTATCACCCAGTTAATCCAATTAATCCAGGTGTGACTAGGTCACACATCTCAATCTAATTGTTTCACGTCTGAAAATTCTTGCATTATCTCAAGACATGGGAGTACCTCATATCTAAATTGTAACAGGCCTTTGTTATTATTCTGTGCATGCATGCACTTGTGTGTGTGTGTGTGTGTTTCTTTCACTAGATCACAAGCTTCTTGATGTAAGAACAATGTCTTTCATCCTTGTGTTCCCACCTTGCTGTGTTTTCTTTCATGGGTAAATGCACCTTATGTACTATATTTGAGGAGCTCAGTAAATATTTTTTTAATAATTAAATGAATAAATAAATGAAAAAATATATAAATTAAGCAAAATAAAAAAGAAAGAAGAAGTATTTACAAACAATGTTAATGCGAAATTGTTTATTTTGCTAAGAAATTTTATAAACATTTCTGCATTTGCCAAAAAATATAAAAAGTTATCAGTAGTATATTGTAACACATTGTTTTACAGAGGCTAGAAATTAATTACTGTGTATTTGAAAAGATGAATGAAAGAGTTTAATTGGCACTCATGCCAATGGGGTTATGTGATTAGAAGGATACCTATTTGAAAACCTGGAAGTTTATATCTTAAGATATTGTTATGGTTTGGATACTAGGTATCCCCCAAAAGCTCATGTGTGAGACAATGCAAAATGACTGAGAGGTGAAATGATTTTGTTATAAGAGCCTTAACCTAATCAGTGAATCAAGCCCCTGATAGGATTAACTGAGTAGTAAATGAAAGCAGGTAGCATGTAGCTGGAGGAGATGGTTCATTGGGGGCACACCTTTGAATCTAGTGAATGGAATCTCCCTCTGCTCTCTAATGATGTGTTAAGCTGCTTCTCTCTGCCATACTCTTTCACCACGATGTTTTCCCTCACTTTAAGCCCCAAGGAATGGAACCAAATTTTATAAACTAAGATTTCTGAAATGCAGTGCCCCAAAATAAACTATCCTCCTGTATGTAGGTCCAAGGCTGGCAAGTGTGCCTAGGACACCCACACCTGAGAAAACCCACCTGGAGCCTGCCAGCTGCAGCACATACCCACAAGTCCAGATATATTGGGAACATCCATGCTGCCAAGGATCCAAGATCCCCTCATGGTGCACTGTGAGGCTTATTCCAGCCCTCTCCATAAAGCTAAGATCTCAGCACCAAGTGGCTCACCTTCGCTGCCTCACTTCTATAATGCAGAAGGCAGCCCCAAACCCCCAACAGATTCCACGCTGGAGCCTAGAATCAAAAGTTGCAGCAAAATGAGACTCCATGCAGAAGCAGCTTTCTGGAAGAAGGTGGTCATCAGAAGGATGGTGTCTGACCTGACCCTTTGATCTTCAAGGAAGAAGCACCTGAAGACCAACCTTTCTTCCCCAAGGGAAGCTCAATTCTAATATCCAGAAGAAGTTCATCAAAAATTAGGAATCAAACTAGAAAAGGTTCACCTCAAACCCAAAACTACCTTAACAAGGAATACATGGAAAGGGAAGGGGATGAAAATCTAGAAAAAAATTTATCAATGATCTGATTACTAAAAGGAACAATGAACTGAAAGACTTAATAGAGGGACTAAATGAGAAAACTCAAGGGATAAAAAGCTCTATATTAAATATTATACATACTGAAAAAGGAAGTAATGGGACTAATATCTTCAATTACATCTGAGGAATTATGGAGGAATTTAATAAAGACTAACTTCTCTAGAAAACAGAACATCAGCTCTTAAAGAAAGTACTTCCAACAATGAGGAAAGGCTGAGTAAACTTGAGCGTACAGATGACAATAAAGAAAAAGAAAAACTCACACAGCATGACCAGAAATTTCAAAATAGCTGGGAGGAAATAAGAAGAAACAATTAAGAGTAACTGGGATAAAAGAAGAAATTGAAACATAAACAAATGGCATAAAGAATATTCTCAATGAAATAGTTAAAGAAAAAAATTCCCCATATTAGAATGGAGGTAGATATGCTCATCCAGGAAGCATATGGGATGACCAATAAGCCTAATACAATGAGAAACTCATTAAGACACATCATATTCAAAGTACCTAACAGGGAATCAAGGAAAGAATATTAAAAGCTACAAGAGAGAAAGTCCAAAACACATTCAGAGGCAAACCAATAAGGATCACCTCTGATTTTTCAGCTAAGACCCTGTAAGAAAGAAGATCCTAAAAGAAGATAATTCAATCACCAAATGACCAGCTGCAACCAAGAATACTATGCCAGCAAAATTTAGCTTCAAATTTGAAGGAAAAGTATTAACATTTCATGATAAGATCAAAATTGCAACTTACATGAAGAGAAAACTAACATTTCAAAGAATTCTCAAAGATAAACTCCAGATAGATGAACAAACAATCCTCAAAATCCTTAAAACAGAGGAAATTCAATAAAAACATATGCTATCGAAGGACAACCAAGTTAGCACAGAACTCACTAATAAAAACACGATGACTTTGAACCACAACCAAATAACTATCTTTTTTTTTTATAATTTTTTATTGAGTTTTTCACATGGCTTTCCTTGCTCCAACACTTAGTTGTGTATGTGGGTTGCTGAGGTTTGAACCTGTGTTCTTGCGCATGCCAGGCAAGCGTTGTAACCACCGAGCCACCGCTCCAGCCCCCCAAATAACTATCTTAACATTGAATGTGAATGCTCTAAATGCACCAATTAGAAAACATAGACTAGCAGATTGGATTAAAATATATAATCTAAAAAATATACTACTTACAGAATAATCATTGTGCAGCCAAAAACATCCAAAGATTCAGGGTGAAAGGATGAAAAAATTTAAAAAAACAAACAAAACAAAAAAGAAAAAAACGGCCAGGCTTATGGCCCAATAAAGCAAGCTGTTGTCACAGTTTATATATCTGACATGGCATGTTTCAACCATAAACTAATCAGAAGAGATAAAAAAAGGTCATTATATCATAGTAAAGGGAACAGTATGTCAGGAAGATATAACTATAGTTAACCTCTATTCTCCAAACACCAATGCTCACAAGTATATGGAAAAAATTTTACTTCAGGATGTAAAATCACTTATGGACCCCAACATGATATTACTAGGGGACTTTAAGACTTCTCTATCACCAATAAACAAATCATCAAAGCAAATAAACAATAAAGAGATCTCCCGCCTAAACAACTCCATAAATCAAATGGACTTAACAGATATTCAAAGACTATTCCACCCCAAATTGTCCAAATTTACCTTCTTCTCAGCAGCATATGGATCTTTCTCCAAAATAAATCCTATTCTAGTTCACAAAGGAAATCTCAGCAAATATAAAAAGTAGATATTATTCCATGTATCCTGTCAGATCAAGATGCCATTATTCTAGTAATTAATAGCAAAAATTATAACAGAAAATACATGTGTACAAGGAGATTGAATGAAGAATGAATGGATCCAAGAAAACATGAGAGCAGAAATCAAGAAATTTCTGGATGCAAATGGAAATGAAGACATAACATACATAAACCTCTGGGACAGCATGAAAGGATTCCTTAGGGAAAAATTAATAGCAATGAGTGCCTATGTTAAAAATGAGGAGATATCATGAAAAATCAACTTATTCTCCACCTCAAATGCCTACTAAAGTAAAAACAATCCAACACCAAACCAAGCAGAAGACATGGAATAATCAAGATCAGAGCTGAAATCAACAAAATTGAACAAAATTGAGAACAACTACAACAACAAAAAAACCATAAAAATTATTAATGAAGCGAAAAGCTGGTTCTTCAAAAAAAATAAATAAAATTGACAGATCCCTAGCCAATCTCACTAAAACAAATCAACAAAATCACCAATGAGAAGGGACCAATAAACACCCCTTAGAAATCCAATAGATTATCAGAACCTGTTTTGAAAAACTATATTCCCCTAAATTAAATAATCTCAAAGATATGGACAAATTTCTAGACACAACATCCCCAAATTAATGCAGGATGATATTGAAAACTGATACAGAATCTGCCCAGATGCCCCTCACTAGATGAATGGACCCAAAATCTCTGGTATATATGTACAATGGAGTTCTACTCAGCTATTACAAACAATGATATTATGGCCCCTGAAGATAAATGGATGGCAATGGAATAAATCAAACTGAGAAAAATTAGCCAAACCCAGAGACTCAAGGGTCAAAATTTTTCCCTTATTTTGGAGCCTAAAGCAAAACCCAAGCTTGTTTGAAAGATAGTCAAGCTCTTGTACTGGAACCATGAAAGGCACAGCTACACATAATCTAGAAGAACTAGAGATATGTAGGGGATAGAGCAGGGGGAAGAACAGGGATGTCAGGGAGGAGGAGGGAGGATAGGGAGAGATCTAGGGAGACAATCAACAATGTAACATACTTTTTACCCCCAGAGATGCCAAATAATAATCATTTAATTCTAGAAAATTCATATTCTTATATGTATTTATATACATATATATATGGATATTTATAATTTTATAAGGGGGAAATAAAGAAGAGTAAAGAGACTGGAGCTGGACAATGTAGGGGTGACTCTGGATTAGGATCAAATACACATCATAGTGTTACTTTACATATATTTATGGCTGTACAACTCAACTCCTTAATAAAAAACCGTACATTGTGGTTAAAGACTTTCAATGTAATTCCAAATCTATAGGAAAGTATCTTTTTTTATTAGATGGAAATAGAGATACAATTGAGGGGGAAACATTATCAAACATTCAAGAACCAATGTATATATACTTAGTTATCCAGGGCTAATGCCATATCATGGATGCCCAGCTTGGATTCTCCCTCTTGTTTTTTCCCCAGAAGAACTCCTGAGTTAAATGGATATCTTATGTAGGAGAGATATCTCCTTCTGAGATGATTCCCCCATATTCCCACCCTTAGTCTCCTAGGATTTCTTCCTACCCTCCCCCCTCTACACCTTCAATTGTCTTAGGGAGTCGTCTCCCTGTTGCTTTGAGAGTCATACAATTTGAAGTTATTATTAGCTTAGCCGTCTAACATATTGCTTCCCCATGTATTCTAGCTTCCACAGATGAGAGATACCATTCAGGCCTTGAGTCTCTGAGATTGGGATACTTCACTTAGCATAATTCCTTCCATCTCCATCCATTTGGCTGCAAAAGCCATAATAATGTCTTCTCTAATGGCCGAGTAGTATTCCATTGTATATATGTACCAAAGTTTTTGTATCCACTGGTTGAGTGAGGGGCATCTGGGTTGGTTCCATGATCTAGCTATTGTAAATTGAGCTAATATAAACATTGAGGAAGCCACATCACTATAATATGCTGATTCTAACTCTTTTGGGAAAATTCCCAGGAGTGAGATAGCTGGGTTGTAAGGTGGTGTCATCCTTAATTTTTTGAGGATGCTCCACACTGCTTTCCATAGTGGCTGAACCAGTTTGCAGTCCCACCAGCAGTGTAAAAGTGTTCCTCTTTTCCCACAGCCCCTCCAGCATCTGTTGTTGTTTGTGTTTTTCATTTTTGCCACTCTAACAGGAGTGAGGTGGTATCTCATTGAAGTTTTGATTTGAATTTCCCTTATAGCTAATGATGTAGAGCATTTTCTCATATACTTGTGGGCTTTCTGGACTTCCACTGGGTGAGAAGTTTCTTTTAAGATCCATAGCCCTTTTATTAATTGGATTATTTGTGAGTTTGGTGTTTAGTTTCTTTAGTTCCTTGTATATTCTGGATATTAGCCCTCTGTCCTAGGTATAGCAGGCAAAGGTTTCTCCAATTCTGAGGTTCTCTCTTGATGCTCTTGACTAGATCTTTAGCTGTGCAAAAACTTTTTAGTTACATTGCATCCCATTCATTTATTCTTGACTTTACTGCTTGAGCTATGGGAGTTTTGTTGAGGAAGGCACTGCTGACTCCTATGTGTTGTAGTGTTGACCCTATTTCTTTTACTAGTAAGTTTAAAGTTGTTGGCTTAATATCCAGGTCTTTGGCCCATTTTTATTTAATTTTTGGCAGAGTGAAAGATTAGGATCCAGTTTCAGTTGTCTACACATGGCTGTCCAATTTTTCCAGCACCATTTTTTGTACAGGCTATCTTTCTTCCACACTATGTTTTTGCCCCCTTTTGTTGGGTCTGCCCTTCACTCCGTTTCAACAGTTGCCCTAGAGCAATCTTGTTACTATTTCCATAAGTTCCTTCAGGAAGGGCTGCTAGGTCATGCTTTGCTAGGCTTCCTAATTCTTATGCAAAGAGTTAGGATGGGTTGGAATGTGCTAACCACAGGCTGTTCCCTACCTAGTTGTTTGTCTGTACTCAAAATCTGCATAACCCCTGGCAACTCC
>PVKS010007704.1:0-71648 GCA_004027875.1 Aplodontia rufa | reverse complement strand
GTGAATGGGATGCCATAAAGCTAAAAAGCGTTTGTACTGCCAAGGAAACAATCAAAAGAGTCAAGAGGTTTCCTACGGAAATGGAGAGAATCATGGGCTATGATTCCTCTGACAGGGGTCTCATATCCAGAATCTACAAAATCCTCAAAAATCTCAACTACAAAAACACAGCCCAATTAATAAATGGGCCAAAGAGCTAAATAGAAACTTCTCATCAGAGGACATTGATCAAGCCAATGAATACACGAGAAAGTGCTCTAAATCACTAGTAATCAGAGAAATGCAAATGAAAACCACATTAAGATATCACATGCCAGTCAGAATGGCAAAAATGAAGAAAATAAACAATAGATGCTGGAGGGGCTGTGGAGAGACAGGCACACTAACACACTGTTGGTTGGGCTGCAGATTGGTACAGCCCCTCTGGAAAGCAGTATGGAGAATCCTCAAAAAACTAGGGATGAGTCCACCATACGACCCTGCTATTCCACTCCTGGGTATCTTTCCAGGGGATTTAGAATCAGCACATTATAGTGACACAGCAATATCTATGTTCATAGCAGCTCAATTTACTATTGCTAGACTATGGCAACAACCCAGATGTCCCTCACTGGATGAATGGATCCAAAAACTGTGGTACATTTATACCATGGAATTCTACACAGCAATTAGAAACAATGATATTGCAGCCTTTGAAGGTAAATGGATGGCTATGGAAGAAATTATGCTTAGTAAAATCAGCTTAACCCAGAGATCCAAGGGTCGAATGTCTCCACTCATCTGTGGAGGTTGGAACTAGACCCTGGCCATTCAGAAAGGTGGTCTATTATCATGTGTTAAATCCAGATAAAGTATAATGTTATACAGCCTAATACTTCTTTATAGAGATATTGTGGGTAAGGGAAGAGGGAAGAATATGGGTGAGAAATTGGGGGGGCACTCCTGGGGGTAAATCTAGTATCCAGAAACTATACACATTTTATATTATTTTGTTAAAAATTTGTATGGTTGTTCAAAAATTAAAAAAAAAATGAAGGAATGTTCAAAAATTCTACTAATATTTCAAGGTCTACTTTAAAATCATATATGTAATAATGTCAATCTACACTAATCTTTCCTTCTAATATTTCTCACAGAACCCCAGAACTCTGAATTTAGAATGAAACCTACCAACTCACATCAACTACCTTGTCCTACAAATGAAGAACACGGGGCTCAGAACAGTTGCTGGCTTGTTTATGGATATGTTGATAAATACCGAGAAATTTGAAATCTGATTCTACATACAGAATTTTCTCCATCTTGCCACCAAAGTATCCAATTCTACACTATTTAATTATTCCATAATTTTTACTGGGATATTTGATTTTGTATTCTTTTATTAATATTTGTTTGACAGGCTTAATAAATTGTAGTCTGAATTTACATTTAATAAACAAAATTTAAGATGATAAATGTTAACACTGCTGGGTATACAAGCATTTTTCACTTTCTGATCTCTTGCCTAATACCTGCTATAAAAACTTGCAAAATTTTCTATTCAAAATTCACTACTGGAATTAATAAACTGTTTTAATGCATCTCTGTATTTAAGTCAGTGAAAATGTTTGAGAGTTTGTAGAGCATATGCTGCTCAACTCTTTCTCTGATAGGATCATACATTGTGTTCAAAAAAATTTTAAACGTATTATACATCATCACCATCATCTTCCCCATACCAAGTGGATTTATCTTCCAAGGAAATGAAAAACGCTGTAAAAAAATTATGTGAACAAAAGAGGCCCAGAAAATCCTATTTAATAGAAGTTGAAAATGATAGTGTATTACATAAGATAAATGCAGCAAAGGAATTAATACGGCTGTGCCTCCATCTACCAGACCACAGTTCAATTTTATGCAGGAAAATAAAGAAAATTTATGAAAATATTTTTGGATCTAAAAAGTGTCAGTGTGCAACTGAGCATGAATAATGATTTTGAAAATCTAAATACCTACCTTATGCAGTGGACTTATACTCTAATAATTAGTGTTTAAAATCCTTTATTATAAAGAATCCTTATTGGATTGTCATATTATGAATTCCAACAACATACGTAGCAATTGGCAAAAAGTCACCTTTGTTCTTACGCCTTAAAAAGCCCCAAGTACCACTGCCAAGTCTGTTGGAGCACAGCTTTCTGCCGTACAGTAGTATGAATGAAGCTTGCTGCTACATTTCAGCTCAGCTCCCATGCTGAAAATTCTCCACAGTATTTTGATTCAGTTATAATTGGGGAACTTCAGGAATTTAGAGTGGGATAAATATCTTTCCCATTTAGAATTATTATATAGGTTCACTGCATCCAGTTATGTTTCAGAAATGGATTAGGTGAGAATAATAAGACATGCCTGTACTTATTTTAAATGGAACCAAAGAGCAGTGTCTTGATATCCACAGGACGGTTATTGGATACGCAGAATCAGTATCACCACTGGTAGCTATTTGAGCTCTACCCTACTATCTATCTATTTATTTATTTATTTAAAGAGAGGGAGAGAGTGAGAGAATCAATTTTTTTTAATCTGGCCTTTGTTTCTCCGACAGTTGTATATATGGTGCGGTGGTTGGAACCCAGGTGCTCAAGCATCCCAGGCAAGCGCTTCAAATGCTGAGTCACTCCCGCACCCAACTCCAGGGTGAGTCTAATTGGCCAGGGATAATCCCACTTCCTTTGCCAACTGCTGGTTCAGAAATGGGAGCATAACCTAATTCTAGGTGATGAGACTAACTGGAAGTGGGCTGAAGGTGTTTCTTTAAAGTTTTCTCCTTTCCAAAGAACGAGAGTAAGAGACAATTTCTCTTTTTCTGGACTATGTCAGTATGTGCAGATGAACGCTGAAAATTCTTCAGGTCTCTCCTAAAAGCCTAGAATGAACACAACACCAGGGCTGGAGGAAGAGAGTGGTAGGGATTTTGAGTTTGTAAAGCACTAAAATAAAGTTAGTGTGAAGTTCTAGTCCTAGATGATTATCCTTGCAATATATATCTTGTCTGATAATGCAAATAATATTCTAGATATTTATTTTCATGGTATAATAGGATATTTGAGTTACTAACATATCAATCATCTCAAATGATAAAAGATATTTACTAGAAAAATCAGTGTAAATTCATAGCATCCAATATTTAAGCTTAACATTTAAAATTTAATGTTCAAATTTTAAAAAGAAAAATTACCTTTTAAAAGATGATTCAGGTCCATTGTGTCATGTAAGACTTTCTGTTTATACCTGTGATCTAAATCAGAATCTAACACTGGTGACTTCAGGGTGAGTTCAGTTCCATGTTTTTCTTTCCCTTTCTTGGGTGCTTTCAAATATTTTGAATCAGTTTTTAAAACTTCAATATCTTCATATATCTCTTGACTCACATTTTCTTGCTTTTTAACTTTTATTTTTTGGTCATTTGATATGCCCAATTCAAAAGACTGAACAGGGCTAATGTCTGGAGTGGATAAAGGAGTTACATCTGTCACAGTATCTTCTGATTCCTCTGTATAGCTACCAATTTTTGGTTTAGTACTTGAAGGCTGTGTTCCTGCTGATTTTATTCCTGACTTGTATTTCTGTTTTGGTGATAAAAGGGTTACACCAGATATATGTTTCCTAGATGATGGGCGTGAATGCAATTTACAGATATCAGATACTGCATCTGAACAGTCTGTACCTGAACTTGAAGATGAGGAAGACAAAGAAGATGAGGAAGAGGAACTAATTTTGGAATACATTTTACTCATGCTTTTTTTGAAGTTATTAGATGTTTTTGCTGACTTGGACCTCACATGATGCTTTTTAGCATCATCACTGCTTTCTTCTCCATCAGTGTAGTAATCATCCTCACCTTCTTTTACAATTTTGGGAATTCTATTTGGAATGGGCAAGTGCATTTTATGTCCTGTTGCATCATCACCCAATTTTTTTGATCCTGAAGTGGTCAATGATGAAGAACTGGTTTGTGAAACATCATTCTCCACAAGATGCTTGTCTTGAGGAATTTTCGTTTTTCTTTCATTTCCCTTCTCAGTAAGAAAATATGCCTTTGGTTGTATTCCAAATTTCAAGTTGACATTTTCCGTACCCTTATCTATTCTCTCTTTGGGTTCATCATTTTGCTTGTCCAAAACAAAGTTACTTTCACATTTCTTTGTATCTTCAAAGTCACTGTCAAAGAAAGAATGATCTACTTCACCTTCTGATATATCTTCAAACCGATCCATGATGGCAAAAATATATCTGAAAAGGAGGAAGTGTGAAGATCAGACTAAAGAGTAACTTCCAAATGCTTTGTTTTATACATAACATAATTTCCCCAAACTAAGAAATTTGGTTAATATATAAAGAGAAACCTTACCAAACAAAACAACACACACACACAAAAACCCCCTAAAAATATGCCCAAACAAAACAACACACACAGACAAAAACCCCCTAAATATATGCCTCAGAAGGGATGACGCAGCTTTGGGGGTAATATCAAGTTTTACAAACTTTTTGGCAAATAAACATAATAATAGATAAGTTCACAAGAAAATAAACAGATCCTTCTCTAAATTAGAGTTTAGAAAAAATGACAGTGTTAAAATCTCATAGGATAACCATGCCTTTTCAAACATATTCTGATGGAAGTAGTGCAATAAACATTAACAAACTTCCACATTTCAGTATTTGCTTCTGCCCCTTGCTCTAAGAAAGAAGCAGAAAGACAGGCTTCCTTTTAAAAATAAAAGCTCTTCCTATCCCTTCTTACTGAGGAACAAAAAAACTAAGGTACTCATAGAAAACTGCACAAGTTGCTTGGAGTCAAACCTCTGAATATTTAATCTTAAGTGGAAACATAATCACATATAGAAGGTAAGTGTGGGGTTGGAGTGGTTTTGGCGCTTGTCTGGCAAGCACAAGGACCCGGGTTCAAACCCCAGCACCATGTACGCAACTAAGTGTTGGAACAACTAAGACCATGTGAAAAACTAAATAAAGTTGTTTCTCTCTTTCTCTCTCTCTCACTGTCCCTCTCTCTCTAAAAAAAAAAAAAAAAAGATGATAAGTTATAAGCAACATTTCATAGCAGACAGGCAATGACCATCTAAAATAGAAAAATTAAGGTACATTATTTAAATATTTGAAGAAATACATTAAAATGTTCAAAGTAATCACCTCTACCATAGGTCAGGGACCACTGTTTTTGTTACAGACCTTAAATTACTAATTGACCTATATTTGTGTGTGTATGTATGTGTATGTGTGTGTGTATAAAAAATAATGATTTAAGATACCTTAATACTTTATACTACTGGAATAAAACTGAAAACATCACCATAAAGTCATAGCCCTTAAAACTTATTTTTCTCTGTTAATGCAGTGGTCTAAGAAGCTGTGTCACATTATCTATTACTGATAGTTCACTGTGATCTTTAGTATTATTCTCTACTGAAAAAGCCCAGGATTTCTTGGAAGACAGATGATTTCATTGCTGGAGGTAAAGCAAAACAAACACCTTATTAAGAGTATTTATCATGGCCAGAAAGCACATATTCAGGTATGCTTTGAGTAATGGTAATGAAACAAAGGATCCAGTTTAAAGGGGCTGCTACTGTACAAGCTAGACAATTTAGTACTATAAAACAAAACTTTGGAAAGTCATGATATATATAATATGTATATATCATCAAAAGGGATGAATAATCACTATGTTAAAGGAAAGGCACATAGTGTTTCAATACTAACATGTAACCAATAATGCAATTATATGATCATCACTATATTCAAATTGATTCATTCCAATATAACAAATCAGTAAAGATTATGTGTATCCTAAACTAATCACCATACTCTGTAGTGTTTGTTTAAATGACCTATAATCTAAGAGAAAATACAAAAACAAGTACAGACACAATTTAGAAATAAATCAAACTTCTATTAACGATAATGTAGCCTCGTGTGGTGATGCACACCCGTAAACCCAGCAAATCTGGAGGCTGAGGCAGGAAAATCACAAATTTGTGGCCAGCCTCAGCAATTTAGTGAGACCCAATCTCAAAATAAAGATTAAAAAAAATGAGCACTCCTAGGTTAAATCCCCATTACCACCACCAATGATAATAAGCATGATGGTGATATGAGAGTTTAAGATAATAGGCTAAGTATGTGTAGAAATACATTTTATAATCACTGAATAACTTTGCCTGCCTTAAGTCTTTGAAGATTTTAAGATAGTCTCATGTATTAGACTTATAAAACTTTGTTTATTATTTTTTGTGGGTATATGTATAGTGCCAAGGCTCCCAGCCCTTAGACTTAAAACTTTAAAATTTAAATGTAATCCACTTTTATTCTTTTTTTTTTTTTTTTTTTAAAGAGAGAGGGACAGAGAAAGAGAGAAGTAACTTTATTTAGTTTTTCACATGGCCTTAGTTGCTCCAACACTTAGTTGTGTACGTGGTGCTGGGGTTTGAACCCGGGTCCTCGTGCTTGCCAGGCAAGCGCGGAAACCGCTGAGCCACCACTCCAGCCCCTATAATCCACTTTTAAATGCTTAAGGAAATCAAGAAGTCAGTCAGTTTAAAGCAAGTTTAGACTTAGAAGGTTTACAAACGAAGTCTAAGTGCTTAGAAAGATTTCCTTAGATTTGTAAGTGTATCTTGATATGTGTTTGAGATACTTAAGAAAATAAAACATAATAAAAAATTTGTGGTCAGGTGTGATAATATACACCTATAATCCCAGCAATTCTGGAGGCTGGCGCAAGAGGATTCTAAGTTCAAAGCTACCTTTGGCAACTTAGCAAGACCATTTATCAAAATAAAATGGGCTGGTGATGTGGCTCAGTGCTTAAGCATCCCTGGGTTCAATTCCTGGCACAAAAAAAAAAAAAAAAAAAAGAAAGAAAAAGAAAAATTGTGGTGGTAAGGAATTTTGCAGATGGTGTATAATGTTCAGGGAAAATATATGAAAACAAAGTGAAGACTAATCAAAATACAAGTGAGTTTAAATTTAAACCCCAAATTGGACTTAAACAGAAATATGATGTATAAGTACATCTTAACAGTTAAGAAATATAAATTATAAAATTTATACTTAAACATTAAAGTTTTTATAGCATAGATTAATATTCTCATTACATTTTAAAATTCAAATTGACAGATGAAGATCTGGAGGTGTAGCTCAGTGGTAGAGTGCTTGGCCTAGCCTGAACCAGGCCCTGGGTTCAATTTCCACCATTGTGGAAAAAAAAAAAAAAAATAAATAAACAAGCCAAATCAACAGAGGGAAGTTTTCTCCCCAAACACTCAAAAGACAAGATATCTAGTAAGATTATAGACACTGTAATTATCCTCATAGAAAATAAAGTCTATTTTCACATTAATTTATAAAAACTCAAATTTGTCTCTTATAGGATATTTTGCAATTATATTCAGAACCATGAAAAAAGCCATAAACCCTCTGAATCAATAATTTCATTTCTGGAAATTTATCCTAAGAATACAATATTAGAAAGAACATTATCACTTACAATACTGAAAAACTTGTACAGGGGAAAACTATGAGTCCATTAAAACAATAATTTAGATCAGAGGTTCAGGACCAAAATCTGGCTTACCATCTGCTTATATAAATAAAGTTGTATTGGAGCAAAGCCCTATTCTTGGGTTTTACTATTGTCTCTGATGGCTTTCACACTACAACTGCATAGCTGAGTAGCTGAGACAGAGGCCCTACAGCCCACAAACACCAAAATATTTACCACCTGACCCAGGTGAAAGTTTGTTACTTAATATCTATCAGCATGGAAAATAATATATACAGAATACTTGTCATTTAATACTGGATTAACAATAAAATTTACACATTTAAATAAAAACTAGGTGACAAAAACAGAAATTAAGAGTTGGTCTGTTGAAAGAAAAATCACAAACTGGAACAAATCTTATTGATACCACAAATTAACTGGCAGCTCTAGGTAACAAGACTTTCCAACTTCAAATTAACAAGTGATTCTACAATCCCAGTCTGAGTTTGTGAGAACAGCCTTTCCAAAGGAGTGTTTCCAAAAGTACTTCCAGCAAAAAGCACGAAAATTTTTTAAGTCACTAATCTTGAAATGTTCCTAGAATGCCTCTTTTTGGGTATATGACATAACAGATAAATTTGTTACCAAACCCTGATCACTTTAAAGGAGATGTAAAATTTTTAATTTTTTTATGATGGTATATGACACATACTAAATGGTGGGGCTAACAATCTTCCTAGGTTCTACCCTGACAGCTCCCCAACAGTCCTGTAAAGATTTTTACCTTCCCCTATACCCATGTCTAATTTTAGGTGTCAATGTGACTGGATTAAGGAGTATCTAGAGAACTGCTAGTAAAGCTCCCTAATAACTACTAAGAATGAAGAAACTAAGGTCTACCAAAAATAAGTGACTTGATTAATTTATTAGCTTAGGACTGAAACATTTTGAATTTCAGGTTTTTGGAAAAAGGATGCCCAATCTGTAATAACTTAACAGGATGGAGGAAGGTGAAGAGGAAACACAAGCCGAGGACCTCAGCTTAAAGTTTCAGTGTCCTGTGGGGGACCGGGGGAGCTAGAGTTCACCAGCAGCAAACAATAACTTGGCAAGCAAAACAATTAATATGTTCTTAAATAATACTTGTATAGCAGTGTGCAGCCTAAAAGATTTTTATGATGGTATATGGCATGTAGTAAATGTTGGGGCTGATACTCTTCCCAACTCTTACCCTGAGTTTCTCAACAGTACTGAAAAGATTTTTACCTTCCCCTCTCTCCATTGCGACTTTTAGGTGCATTTTATTTTGCCTGATCAAATAACTTCTTAAATGAAGCATTTAATTCTGGACTATAGCAAAGAGTCAAGAACCTAAGTCATAATTAGAACAATGACTAAGGTTGCTGGCAATGTAGCACACACCTGTAATTCCTAGCAACTTGGAGGCTGAGACAGGAGGATTGCAAGTTTGAGGCTAGCCTCAGCAATTTAGCAAGACCACATCTCAAAATAAAAAATAAAAAGGGCTGTGGATTTAGCTCAGTGGTAAAGCACCCTGAGGATCAATTCCTACTACTACAAAAAAAAAAAAAAAAAGGAGAGAAAAGTAATGGCTAAGGAAAAGCTGATACTTTCATTTCAGGACTGATATGAAGAAAGATTTTAGACTTGGTATTTGTAGTTTCAGAGGCAGACAACAAACTGTTTTGTTCAACATAAGAACTGCTTAAAAATGGAATGGGCTACTTTCTATGGTTATGAGCTGAGTCATTAAAAAGATGGGATGACCACTTGCTGGGATGCTGTAAAGGAAATTCACACACTGGGAGGATATTATCTTTTTCAGCCTCGAGCTTGGTCTAAATCCCAAAGGCTATCCACAGTCAAATGACTACAGATAGTTCTTTGAAATCCCTGTCACACAGAAAACAATTTCCTACCTTGCTTGTGAAGAGTTTCAGAATATACCACCCCAAAACATGCCATTTTGGCATAAGAACTACTTTGAGTTGAAGATAATTGAAAATAAACACATGTAGAAACATCACACAGCTCCCATGCCAGGCCAAACAGTGCACTTGAGGGATTCTCAGAACTTTCCTTATCTGACAAAAGCAGAAATTTCTTAATAAGAGTACTGCCATAAAATTCCACTTTATGATCATGAAAAAAAAGGTGGCTCTGAGATAGACTTGGACAACAGACCTTGCTAGATAACCCTTATTTTCCATTCTTTATCCCTTATATTTACCTTTCCAGTTTATGGTCCCTAGTGACCTATAAATCCTTTTTCTTTGTCTTGCTATAGTTCCATAATTTAATGTTCATTGTTAAAAATGGTACATAACCTCTTAGGCCTATTCACTTGTTCAGGTCTTCACTTCTTTTCCAGATAGGCCCTGTGTCATGACAAAAATTAACATCAAATAAAATTTGATAGCCTTTTTTCCTGTAAACCTGTTTTGTCAAATTAATTTCCAGGGCTCCAGCTGCAGAATCTAAGAGGCTAGAGGAAGGACGCCTGCCCCAATCCTTTACACTAGCTTCCTTATCAGACGGATTCTAGCTGGAATGCCTGCAGTCCCAGCTATTTGGGAGGTTGAGGTGGGAGAATGACTTGAGTCCTGGAGTTCCGGATCCCCATCTCAAAAAGAAAATAAAATGAAGTTAAAAAAAAAAATCCATTCCTTACCAGATTGGGAGCTTCTGATGTCTTGCTCATCTTTACATCCCCAGAGTAGAATTATGATAACTCTCTATTAATCAAGACGGGTTTTTGCCAAAGCTGCCTGGGAGTCACTGGAACCCTCACAATTTGCACAGCTCATGTGGAGCCTGCAACTGAAATGCTAGTGTTTTGACCATGCATCAGGAAATAAGCAAAAGAAAAAAAAAGAAAAAAAAAAGAAGGTATTTTTTAAACTGTCATTTTGTTGTGTGACATTACATTTCCGTGGCTATATAACACAGGACCCCAAGAACATACCCAATATGCAAAAATCTCAGACCAAAGTAAACATTTGTTTTCCAGGAACCCTAAGCTCTAATCACCACCCTGTCAAGACCCCTTGCCAAGAAGGTACCAGGACGTAGTCCTCAAACCTTAGGATTCAGGTTCAAGCACGTGTAGGGCAGCAGTGGTCAGAGCCCAAGTACGGTCGCAAACACATCCCAATTTCGAATGTATCCTGAAGGTAGGATGGCAGTTCCCGCCTGGGCGGGTAGGGGTGCGGACTGTCCCAACAACTTCGGGCTCGGTGGCCTTTGTTGTGGTTACACCCGCCGCTTCCGGGGCTGGCCTGGCCGGGGTGGCTAGGCAGAGGGCCTGGGCGCCCCGGCGGGCACGCCTTCCAACCTCCCGAGCAGGCTTGTGGTGCCCTACCCACCCCTAGTGCTCACCGCCGCCACGGCTCCAGGGAGGTGAAACGGATCCCGAACCGCAGGGAAGGTGGCGAGCGCGCCACCGGGAGGGACAGAGAGGGAGGACGCGCGAGGATCACCCTGGAGCCGCGACAACTACAGCCCCTCACGCGGCGCCGGGCAGCTAGCTCGCTAGCTCATTCGCTCACGCGCACGCACGCACGCGTCAGCGCGCTCCCGCGGCCCCTGCACACGACCCCGGGCGGCGCGCGCTTCCGGAGCGGCAGGGAGCGGAAGGGAGGGGCCACGAGAGAACAGCGCGCGGCGGAAGAGGGCGTGGCCGGAAGCTCGCGCTTACGCGGCGCCTCCTGGCCGCGTCACAGAGCGCGGTGGCCGGCGGTGGTCGCGGAAGAAATATCGTGGTGCGCCGGGGTCTCGCGAGGAATAAAGAAATCCTTCCAGGCTTCTGCTGCCCAGGGCGTCGTCCACGTGTTACTGCTTCTTCCCACTTATTAACGCAGAGCGGGTAGGTCAAGTTATGGTGATAATTTGCCAGCGAAAGCTGTTTCGATTATCTTGTAATTTACCAGAAAGACAAGAATAAAACCAGAGGGCCTCGGTGTCACTGAGGCATTTTATATCACTGAATTTCATTTCAGACAGACTAGTTGGTTTTGTGCACCAGTGACTGGTAACACATTAGAAAGCTCATTTCCTCCTGGTAAAGGAGGTGTAGTTAAAAATCTAAGAGGAAAATAGCCTCTGCAAAGTATGTGAAATGCCTTAATTTCTCTTTGTTGAACTCTCAGGCATATGATAGGTTTGGTGTAATAACGGCCCACCTCTTAATAATGCCTAGAACACATGAATATGTTACCTAACATGGTAAATGGGGATTTAGCTAATGTGAGTAAGGATCAAAATGGGACTATAAACCTCGATTATCTCGTGGGTTCGATAGAGGGGAAGCAAGAAGTTCAGTTAGTAGTAGGAGCTGGGTCAGAAGCAAGAGGCTGGAGTGATGTGAGGAAGAGACAGCTAAAGAATGCAGAAGCTGACAAAGGGGACTGAGAGGATGCTCACTTGAACAAGGAATGCAAACCTGCTGATACCTTGATTTTAGACTTCTGACCTCCAGACTCATAATCCAATAAATCTGTGTTTTACTCTGTAGCAATTTGTTACAACAAGAAGATACTAATACAGTAAGTACTCAAAAAATATTTACATGATGGTGCAGGAGCGGTGGCTCAGCAGTTGCAGCGCTTGCCTGGCATGTTGCGAGTACGCGAGTTCAAACCCCCGCACCACGTACACCACTGAGTGTCTGAGCAACGAAAGCTACCTGAGAAACTAAATAAAAATCGATTCTCTCTCTCTCTCTCTCTCTCTCACTGTCCCTCTCTCTAAAAAAAAAAAAAACAAAAACAAACTGGAGTGGCTATCCTAATATCAGATAAATATATTTTAAAGCGAAAGGAAGTTACTAGAAATAAACATTTAAAAAATATTTACATGAAAGATCAAAGGAAGAAAGTACATGTTTAACCATGTCCTAGGGGATCCCTGGAAGGAACTATTTATGTTCATAATAAACAATGTATTTTGTAGTTCTTGGTCCTAACTACTAACAAGTACAAAAAATCATTTCTCTGTTCTTTTTTGTTAGCTAAAAGAGAGGGTATCACTTAATTCTACTTAATCAAACTATGTTGGCACCAATTCCAGGACAAAAGTTTGCTGATGAAGGACATTAGATATTTCTCCAAAGAAGATATACAAATGGCTCATGGCACATGAAAATATGTGCAGCATCACTTATTTCATTAAGAAAATGCAAATGAGTGAGTATGGTGGCATATGTCAGTAATCCCAGCAACTCAGGAGGCTGAGGCAGGAGGGTCACTAGTAAGGCCAGCCTCTGCAACTTAGGCTCTAAGCAACTTAGACCCTATTTCAAAATAAAAAGGGCTGGAGTTGTGATTCAGTGACAAAGTGCCTTTGGGTTTAATCCTCAGTACCAAAAAAAAAATGGCAAATCAAAATCATAATGAGGTACCATTTCATCCCCACTAAGAAGGCTATTTTTTTTTAAGATCCCTGCAAACATTAAAACAAGTAAATAACAAAATAATAAAGATTGGCAAAGATATGGAAAGACTGGAATCCTTGTGCACTGTTGTGAGAATGTAAAATAGAGCAACCGCTGTGAAAAGTTGGCATTGCCCTGAAAAATTGAACAAAGAATTATATGACCCAATAATTCCACATTAGGATATATACTGAAAAGAAATGAAAGCAGAATCTCAGACAGATATTTGTAAACCCACATTCATAACAGCATGATTTATAATAGCCTAAAGGTAAAAACAACCTAAGTGTACATCAAAAAATAGATAAAATATATGTACTTAGATACATAGAATGAAATATTATTCAGCCATAAAAAGGAATGAAATTCTGATACATGCTTAATCGTGGGTGAATGTTCTATGCTAAATTGAAATAAGCTAAACCTAAAAGGACAAGTATAATTCTGTTTGTATCAGGAAGTCACATAGGGACAGAAAGCAGAATGGTGGTCCCTAAGGGTTCAGGGGAGGGAGGTATAAGTAGTCATTTGATGGGTACAGAGTTATAGTTTGGGTTGTTAAAGTTTTGGAGAATGGGTAGTGGTGATAGTTGCACAACAACATGAATATACTTAAAGCTGTTGAACCATACATGTAAAAGTGGTTAAAATGGTAAATTTTATGTTGTGTATATTTTACTACAAAAAATAAACACAATTTTAAGTTTTATATCTTAAAATATTTTTGACTCTTTTTTGGGGGCTACAAATTTGTATATTGTGTCTTGTTCCTGGTGTCTTAGTCATTCAGGCTTACTGTAACAAAATTCTATGGACTTGGTGACTTGTGAACAACTAACATTTCTCACAGTTGCAGAGGCTGGGAAGTTCAAGTTGAGAGGAGATCAAGTGTCTGGTGAGGGCCTATTTCCTGATTCAGAGGTGGCTCTTCTGTATGTCCTCACATGCAACAAGGGACAAGGCAGTTCCCTCAGACCTGTTCTGTAAGCATACTAATCCCATTTGTGCAGGCTGTACCCTTAAGATCTATTCACTTCCCAAAGCCCTACTTCCTAATATCAACACATTGATGACTAGGCTTCAACATATGAATTTGGGAGAGATGTAAACATTCAAACCATAGCAGTCAATAATTGTTCACTGCCTATTTTGTATTTTTCTCTGCTCATGTCAAGAGTAGTGAAATAACATATAGATTAATTAAAATTTATTAGTCCAGAACCAACAGACTATGTATGTGTATGATTATAAAAGGGGATTTATTGGATTGGCTTATATAATCAGAAGTCACCTTCTGCATACCAGAGAGCTGGAGAAACCAGTAGCTGTTCAGTCCAAGAAGCTGGAGCCCCAGAACAAGAGGACCAATGATGCAGCCTCAGTCTACAACTGAGGGCCTGGAACTCACCTGGATGATAGCTGATCAGAGTTCACCTTGAAATACAATGGAGTTCTACTCAGCTATTAGAACCATATCATTGTCTTTTGCAGGATAGAAATGGAAAAGATCATGCTGAATGAAACTAGCCAACCCAGAGACTTAAAGGTCAAATGTTTTCTCTCATATGTGGAAGCTAGAATAAAACCTAAGATAGGATGAAAGTCAAGTTTATTTAATACACTCACCAAATCTGAAGTAACACATAGGCTGTTGGGACTATAGCTATGAAGGGAGGAGCAGGAGAAAGGGAGAAGAGGGAGGGGGGAAAGGGTAATACTGTAGAGTAAACTTGACTCCCATGAGGACCCCAAATATACCCAGGCAGGCGCATAAATCTAGTAATTTCAATGTTTATATTACATGTGTATGGTCATTTATATCTGTAAGTTGAGGAACTACAGAGGAGTCATGAGATTGGGGAGTAGGGGAAGGGAGGAGATCCTGGACAATACACATTGACAAATACATATGCATATATGAATATGAATCCATTATGTAAGACGATGCTGAACCAATTTTTTTAAAAAAAGAGTGAAGGAACTGGAGTTCAATTTACTGGGCAGTGGCAGCAGCAATGGGTGCACCCTCTTGAGAAGAATCAAGCTTTTATCTCCTCTAGTTTCCTCTTGCACCTCTTGTTCCATTTGAGCCCTAAGCTTATTGGATAGTACTGCCTAAATTCAGGGAGGATCTCTCCCCTCAATTTGCTGTCCCACATGCCAAACATCTCTGGAAACACCCTCATAGGCACTCCCAGAAATCTCTCAATCCTAGTCTAGGCATCTTTCAGTCCAATCAAGTTGACAATCCAGATTAACCATCAATTAGCCCAGTGCATTTGGAGATATTAGATATCAAGTCACAATTTATTTTCTTTATAATTTGCTGATCACTAATAACTAGATATCAAAATCTAGATGATTTTACTATTTTTCTTTTGCTTTGTTTTGTAACTTGAAAATATTGGAGTAAAATAAAATTATATAGTTAGCATCTTTATTACCAGATTCTTAACAGGCATAGAAATAATTGTCTACTGTCTCTTTTGACCCTATCCTTAACTTTTTGTCTCCTAAGTACATAGGAGCAAATTATAAAGATTATCAGTTTTAGATACAAGAAATGTGGACTTTAACATATTTGCAGTGGTAAATCATTAGATGTTACTGATACGGTTGAAGAGTCAAGTGATCCACCAGAAACTGATTAATGTGGTTTGTCAAATGTGGTGGTCCATTAAAATAATGGAACAAATGAATTATGCTTCCTTACATTTAAATCCACATGTAGGCTGCTGCTGTATTTACTCTTTCATGGGCCATGTGATTTGCTTTGACCAAGGGGACACTGGCAAACAACACAAGTTTTAAAAGGACTTCTACTTTGCTTCCCTGAGAATGTCATGTGAGGAAGTCCATGCCAGCATCTTAGAGGATAAGAACAGGCTGCAGTGACAGTCCACAACAGAGGTTCTACAGACATAGCAGCCGCTAGCTGCAGCCCAACAGGGCAAAGCTTTATTGTTTTATTCAGATACTGGGGATTGAAGCCAGGGGCACCTTGATCACTCAGCTATATTCCTAGTCCTTTTTTTTTTTTTAGACAGGTTCTCATTAAATTGATGAGGGTTTTGCTAATTTGCCTTGCTGGCCTTGAACTTGTAATCCTCCTGCCTCAGCTTCCTGAGTTGCTGGGATTATGGGCATGTGCCACCATGCCTGGGTGGTTGCAGCTTCATAAAGGACCCTGTACAGCTGACCCAGCCCATATTGCTGGCCTATGAAATCATGATGGCTTTTATTTATGGTATGTGTTATGCAACTGTAGACAATAACATATGCAGTATTTACTAGAGTTGTTGGCTCTGGAGTGTCCCCCAAAGGCCCTTGTGCTAAAGGAGTGATCACCAGCCTGTGGTGCTATTGGGAGGTGGTGGAACCTTAGAGAGGGGGCCAAGTGGAAGGAAGTTAGGTCACTAGGGGGTGTGACCTTGCAAGGGATATTGGAATGCCAAAATCTTTCTCTTGCTTTTGTCATCACATGCTTCCCACCATGATGTTCAGCCTAGCCACAGGCCCAAAGGCAATGAACCAAGTGACCATGGATTGAAACAAACAGAAAAAGCGAACACACTGTATTCCTGAATTTTAGATCAAAACGTAGATAAGTTGAAAATATTATTTGTGATCTACCCTTGCTGATCCTTTATCTCAATATCAACTGATTGTTTTCAGTATTCCTCTTTGTGATGTTTTTTCTCTTTAAAGATGTATACAAAGACATTTCTGCCTAAACATTTCCCAGTATGAATATTTTTACAAGTCTGCAATCTCACTTACTAATATATATATATATATATATATATATATATATAAAATAAAGTTATGTTCAGAGATTCATTTTCCTGTAAGCAATACTACTGTATGTTTCCATCAAGGTTTAGCAGTCTAATATTCGCTTTTAATGTATTTTATGATTTTTTTACTTTCCATTTTTGAAGGGAAAAGTAATTTCCCTCTATTTTCTACAAATCACATTTTGTTTTAGAGTTTATAAGAAAAAGTTTAACTGACTTGTTATGGTCTTACAGTGACTCGGTAGAGGAAACAAGAATGCTATCTAGGTCTATTGACTCAAGTCAACGTCTTTATCCACTATTTCCCTACAAGTGGCCAAAGACAAATATTGTGGTTTTCTCTCCAATCCTGTGACTAACTCTAAGGTAGGCCAAGAGACTTAAGGAGAAATAAACCAGTAGTGAAAGGGAAGATGCATCCCATAGACAAAGATCAGGTGTTATCTACCTGCTTACACTATTTAGCATTTAAAATTGGTCCAGTTTTCACTTATTAATTTTATTCTTAGGAGTAAAGGCAGATGGAATTCCCATCTTAGATAAGAGAACAGTAAAGGCAACTTTCTGGAGCATTCAACAGGCTTGTCAGAATTCACCAGCAATAGTGAATATAAATAGGTACCCTTACTTGTCACTTACAACTGTTAGAACACTGATTCTACTGGGAAGGAATACTGAGGATATCATCTCCCTCAGTACCTTCTAATCCTACATGTCCTGTTATGCCTTCTAGTTATGGTTTGGCTATGAGGTGTTCCCCAAAAAAACCAATGTAGCAGTATTCAGAGGTGAAATGATTAGATTGTGTGAGTTGTGGTCTAATGGATGGATTAATCCATTCAAACTATTAATGCATCAAATGGATTAGTCCTTCAAATGGATTAATGGGTGATAACTGTAGGCAGCTGGGGCAGCTGGAGGAATTGGGTCACTTAAGAATTCCCTTGGGGATTATATGTCTTGTCTCTGGCTCCTCTCTGCTTCCTTGGCTGCCATGAGCTGAGCAGCTTTCTTCTACCTCACCCTTCTGTCACGATGTTCTGCTTCACCTCAGGCCTAGAGCAATGGAGTCAGCTATCCATGGACTGTTATTGCAGACCAAAATAAACCATTATTCCTCTAAGTTCTTGTCAGGTATTTTCATCACAGTAACGAAAAGCTGACTAGCACAGTTCCTCAAACCTTGCACAGGGTAGAGGTCTATCTACTGTCTGCTAAGAATGCGTGCTGTCTTTAGCAGCAGTATGGAATGTATCTTGAGGCAGTTTTCTGACCATGGGTTTACATTTCTCCAGCTCTGCATTACTCTTGGGAAGAATGTACCGGGGTATTAGAAAAATCCTGTTTTGAGTTACTGACGTGGGCTTTCTGTCAATATCAGACCAGTTTCCTCTTTATCAATTCAAGTTATAATCACCTGGCTTATGTCAGGGCTAAGTCGGTGCTTATTCTCACAAAGTAATACAACTTAAACATGCAATGCAGGTCTTAGGCTTATGTATTTAAACCCCATTTTTTTTTGGATTTCCTGTAACATGGGATGACTAAATTCAGTTTTTAAGAAGTACTGTGGTATAGTAGTTAAATGTACCAATTCTTCAGCAGATCCAAGTAGAGTGATGACCAAATTGTAAAAACGTTATTAGCTTTTTAATTTACCTCCTGTTCCACAGTTTCCCCATGTGCGGATGGAGATAATATCTATCAGGATTGCTATGAATATGAAGTATAATAATGCTTAGTATCTGGTACACAAAAAGTGTTCAGTTAGTTACTATTATTGTGAACTATAAGTTTAAATTAGAAAACATAGTATCTTCTTCATACAGTCCCTGCTTGTGGCAAAAAATATCAATATGATTATTGGTAATAAGTTACCAGTCTTTATATGAAATATTTGAACTTGTAGGCTATACTTTGAGGATCCCAAAGGGATTAATATTAACTATTTTAGAGGGAAAATGGCTTACTGAAATTCAGCTATACTGCTTTTATTTTTTTTTTAAAAGGATAGGAGACTATGAAGGTAGTTACTTCTTTTGATGTCATTACCGTGGCATTTGGCACGAGGTACTTGTTATCTTTTTATTTTTGACTTAGGTATAAGAGAATTAAGTTCTCCATGAATACCAATTAGTATTAAAGCAACAAGTTTTATAAAAATGAAAAAATGAGAATGTTTTATATAGATGAAATAATTCACTTGTATAACATTTTGTTTGAATTAAACATTAGGGATTATTTTTAGAACTCTTTATTTTCCATTTGAAATCCATGTGCCATTCCAAGGAAACTTTTATGAAGACATGGAATGAATACCTAGGTGAACTATACATGTCTATGGATAACCAGCATCATTTCTTTTGAATAATAATCTCTTGGGTAATACTTTATTTTAAAAGAATATCCACTAAATATTTTCATTTACTTTTAAATAATGTTGAATTTTTCCTTTGTTGAAATAACACAGTAATAATACTTATTCACAGATGCAATGATTCATTATTTAAAAAAACAGTATAGTCATAGTATCCTAAAATACTTTTTAATTATTTTTTCACATATGCTCCCAGGAAAGCGAAATAAATCTGTTTAGTGGAAAACAAGTTTAAAAATATTCAAATTCTTTATTAAAGCTGCATGGAGAGCGTTTCTAGTCTCTTGCCCTTAAGTGTTTCCCATAGTCTCATCTTTATTTCTCATTCTCTTGCTAGATAATATCTCTTCCCTTTCTCTTTCCATTCTTCATTTGCCTTCCTATTCTCACTCTCTCCTTTTAATTTCTTCAGAATTCCTTTATTTCCATTATCGAGTAAAGATACATGTTACTTTATTGGTCTTGACAGTACTGTAATTACCTGTGTGTCGCACATTGGCATCTATCTTCTCAGAAAGCATCATGTGTATCCTACTGGTTTGGACCATAATAGAAGAGGCAGATATCTAAAAAAAAAAAAAATATTTGGACCACTATAGTTTGCGTTGGGTAACAGCATTTGTACCGAATAATTGGTAACAAGAAATACAGAACTGGAGCTAAAGTAATTATGGCAGCTGTGTACACCCTCTGGCACCAGGGAGGTTTCTTCGGCGTTCCCATAAGTAGGAATCGCAGGTTTCGTTTATTCCACATTTGTCTGATTCCTTTACCTAAGGCTTCAGAAATTTGTTAGTGGGAAATTGTTAAAAGTGAGGAATAGAACTGGTTCCCGTTTACTCTACACAGACGGTGGAAACAAGGCAGACATTTGGGAGCTGTAAGGAAGGAGGAGGTTACTTGTAGATGATGAGCAGAGGGCGGAATTAAGGGATCACCTGAGTTAGGGATTTAAAACAGCTTCAACACCTGCTGCAAAATTTTCCATCCACAGAAGGTGCCCTGGGGGAGTGGAGAAGAGGCAGCGCGGGAAAGCGCAGGGTTCGCCGCGATTGGTTGCGCCCCCTCCCCGCGAGAGGCCGAGGCCGGCCTGACCCCGCCCCCGCGCCGCGGGTGGGGGGCCGGCACCTCCCAGCTGCCACTCAGCGGCTCCCGTGGCCGTCGGCGCGCGGCCCGCACGCACTCGGGGGCCGCCCCCGCCCCGCCCCCGCCCCGCCCCCGCCCCGCGTCCGGCAACGCTGGCTTCTTCAGTCACCACACGGTCCCGCTACCTGGGCGCGCCCGGCCCGGCAGCTGCGGGCCCGGCGCCGGCTGGCGGCGCTGAGGGGCCACTGGAAGGGGTTCGGCGGAGTCAGTTGGAGCTGTTCCCTCGGAGGGCCGCCGGCGAGGGCATGAGAACCGGCTCCCCCTGCTCTCGGAGCGGCGGCGGGAGCGGCGAGGCGGGGAGTCGCCGAGCAGAGGGCACCGTCCGGGGAAGCGCCGGGGGACAGCGGGGCAGGAGATGTGCCAGTCCTTAGCGGTACAGGAAGCAGCATGCACCCGGATGCCACCGACAGCAGCAGCGCCGGCCTCAGCTCCGAACCGAAGGCAGGCGCCGGCGGCCGTCCTGCCCTGGGATCCGCGGGCGGGCTCCGGCCGCAGTTGCCGGGGAACGCCGAGTCGGCGGCGGCGGCGCCAGGGGCCCGGGGCGGCGGTTGCTGGCGGGCGGCGGTGGCCGTGGCCGCACTCGCCTTCGCGGCCCTGTCCTTCTTGGGTCCTGGCTGCTGGGAGGCGGCGGGAGGCGCTGGGCTGTGCACCGTCCTGCTCAGGCTCAGCCTGTACCTGAGCTGCGCCGCGGCCGCCTTCCTGCTGGGAACCCTCTCCGCCCTCGTCTTCCGGAGCCCGCGCGCCCCGCCGCCCGACTTCGTCTCCGCCTGGTGCCGGGTGGCCGCGGCTGCCCGCCGCCCGCTGCGGGTGAGTACCGGCCTCGGCCCGCTCGCCCGCTTCCGGTGCGAGCCTCCGGTCCGCGGAGACCCCGAGGGCCGCGACGGGGCCCTGCTCCCGCCCCGGGCCCCTCCTCGTAGCTGGAAACCCGGGAGAGTCGGGTGAGGTGTGGGGGCCCACGCGGAGCGGCGCCTGGGAGAGGGAGGCGTTAGGTAGGCGCTGTAGCTACTCACCCACCATCCTCAGTCACAGCCTTGGTCGCCGAGCAGTCTCGCCAAATCGTGCATTTGGTGAGTTGATGCGTTCCCTAGGAGAAACCCCTACAGCTTTCTCAGTACTCGGGCACCGCGCTCGGCCTTGGCGATTCTGTTTGGTCCTGGGAACCGGACTTGTTGGGAGGTAGCTTTACAGTCAAGTACAGGTGAGGAAACTTGGTTAGGTCAGCCACCAGTACCTCACACCAAAGCCTGTACACACTTCCTGCCACTCCGTCCGGTTTTCCATTATGTTGGTAACTAGGAATGGGACGGCAGAGATCTCTGTAGCTTGCAAGAAAGACGAGTTATCCGCAGTGAGGTCTGGGACATTAGGGCTGTGGTTAGGGAATATAGCAAAGAACTCTTAAGCGAGCGTTACTCCAATGCCAAACCCACTACTTCTCTACCTATTATACCCTTTTAAAAGGAACCTTATTCTGTTGTAGCTTGACTGATACCATCATTAAACTGACGTTGCTCAAGCACTTGGAATCAGTGAAATGGTAGTGGCTCAACTTAAAGTTGGTTAGAGTGACCACTGCTCCCAGGATTAGTTTTACATAAACATCAACTACTTATTCGTTTATTTAAAAAAAAAAAAAAAAAGCTCACACTTCTCCAAAATGACTCTTCCCAGAGTCTGTTAGTCAGAATGCTGTGTTGGAGGAATGACTGAAATGATGGAAGTAAGGAAGGCGTCAGGCATCCCTCCTCAGGTTGATAATCCATTTTGTGTAGTAAGGGATAGGAGACTCTTGGTTACATAAGTAGTCCCTCAAATGGGAAATGGTTAATTCTCTTGAAAACCTTCACTTAGCTGTCCATTTTTCATTTCTAATGTATCAAGAGTTGGTGCACAGATAATGTTTTTCTTATAGTAATAAAAAGGATCCCAAGATGTTACCAGTTCATTTATAGAACTGTAAAAGATGTCTCAGTTCTTGAATAGTGTAAGAAGTTGTAATTCATTCAGTACATATTTCTTGAGCATCTTGTATGAATCAAATTCTATTGTATTCTGGAAGCTGAAAAGATACAGAAAAGTTCTACTCTCTGGAGGTTATATTCCTATGAAGGAAGTTTAAATGGTGAGGTCAGGATCAAAGTCATGGTATTGGGAACTACCTCAGAGGGCCTTAAGCCTCATGTTGTGGATTGCATCAATGTTACCTGCAAAATACATTCTCCCATATTTTGTAGCTCACTTGCACCTCTATGTAGGTAAATTTTGAATTGTCTAGAAAGAAGAATTTAAAAAATAGTGCTTTGCAGGTGACAGAAAATGAAGCAACATAAGAGGGAAATATAATCTAAGGAAAGTGATTATTGGTCATTCTTTTCAAACGTGAATCCTGTAATAACTTTAAATAAGAAAACAAGCAATTAGGAAATCACTTTCAAAGTTAAATATTGCTTAGAATTGAAATGCATTTTATTCACATGAAATTCTGTTTTCTTTATGGTGCCGGTGTTATTTACTTGAGCCTCTAGTTTGCTGCATTTTCAGTAATGTGTTTTTTAAAAAATGTTCTCTTCTTTATGAATGGAAGGACAGGAAGCATGAGCATGTGGTGTAGTATAAGATATTTGTCAGTTATGTGGGGGTAGGAGCTGGACCACAAAGGTCATTTAACATATGTGGAGGGGGAGGCTGTTGAGCAGTGAACCAAACGGAGCCTCTTAGAATAATAGTGATTACTACAGAAATATGGATTCTGCTTGAAGAAAAGAATCCTCTTTTACTCTTATACATGCTGAATTTTTCTAGTCTGAGCAATATATGACAAACACTAGGGTCTATCCTTTTATCTACCCATACTTTCTCTCCTCCTACCCTCCCTCCCTTGGCTTTCTTCAGTGAAGGAAAACAACACATGTACCATTAAAAGTAGGGGGGCTGGAGCAGTGGCTTGGAGGTTAGGGCGCTTGCCTGGCATGCGAGTTCAAAGCCCAGCACCACGTACACAAGGGAGTCTCGGAGCAATGAAGACCACATGAAAAACTAAATAAAAATTGTTTCTCTCTTCCTTTCTCTCACTGTCCCTTTTGTTTTTTTTAGAGTAGGTCTCGGGTTCAAACCCCAGCAGCACATGCACAACTAAGTGTTGGAAAAACAAAAACCAGATGAAAAAATACATAAAATTGGTTCTCTTTCTCTTTCTCTTTAAAATAAATTATAAAAAATGTAGGTCATTAGAGAAGTCCAAACTGAAAGGGCAAAAGTATTTTCCTGTCTGGAAGTGTTCAAATGCTTCATCGTATTGTTACAAATTGTAAACTCCATGAAGTTAGGTCCTATAATTGATACCCTTGCACGTAGTGGTAGCTCAAAGCGTTTCAAATGTTTGCTAATATAATGAAGAAAATTTGGTCTGTTTATGGTCACTGAGCCAATGCCTTTCCCCTCCAATTAATCTAGCATCAGACATCTCCCATGTGCATGAATTTGGATTTGCCTAGATGGGAACCACTATTGATTAAAAGTAGTAAAAATGCTTTTATCACAGATAGACATTGCATCCCATCTGTTCAACGAAATTTTCAGGTACTAGTGAAGCTTTTGTGTAAGGCAAGGAAGGTTGACGTTATAGTCTTTTTTTTTTTTTTTTTTTTTTTTTTTTAAGGAGAGAGGGACGGTGAAAGAGAGAGAATCAATTTTATTTAGTTTTTCATGTGACTTTTGTTGCTCTGAGACTTTGTTGTGTACATGGTGCTAGGGTTTGAACTCATGTCCTCACACATGCCAGGCAAGTTCTGTAACCACTGAGCCACCACTCCTGCCTGCCACTATAGTCTTGCCTATTGGTATCTGGGCCCCACTTTAGAAAGGCTTGGGCTTTGTTACAGGCCAGCAGACTGGAGTTGTGATGCTCTGGCGCTGGCCTGCTCCTAGCATGACAGATGTTAGCCCAGCTTTGCTGAGTGTGCTATCAGAGTGCCATGTTCCTAGTCCAAGTTTGTGTTTGGTATTCTCCAAACTTGGGTCTGACCTCAGATTTACTAGCCACAGTATTTGACCCTAGCTTCTGATCTCACCAAAAAATGAGCAAGAGAAATAGGACAAGAATGAATTGATGGTTTCATTATGAGACCAGTAATTCAAAGTACATCTTATAATGGAAAAGAAGAAAATATTTCTTAATATTTCCTTTGTTAGGAAGGTAAGAAAGAATTTCTTTGACAACTTTTTTTTGTCACTTAGTCTGTGGATTCTTTCTTTTTACACAGTCTGGTAGATATTTAAAATCTTTTTTATTATAAATTGGCAGTTTATAGTTGTGTATATTTTAAGGTATTATGAATATATTGTGAAGTAATTATATCAAGCTAAATAGCATATCAATTCCTCAAACTTTTTTTGCTTTTGGTATTTCCTGATTTCCACCTCCTAAGTTCAAACTGAATAAGCAATTCTTTAATGAATATTGGAGGGCTGATAAGAGAAAGTCCACAAAAATTGAGTAATTAGAAGTATATGGGAAACTAAAGGTCTTGGTCATGTGAGGAAAACATTAATGAAAGACTTCAATGTTTGGCCAGAGAAGTTCAGAAAGTTCATCAAATGTAATTGATAAGCATTTACTGAATATGTTGCATATTTCATGTTCTGAACTTTTTAGCTTTTTCGCCTAGTTTCTGAGTGCCAGTGCCTGGTTCATAGAATCCTCTACATAGGTAGATTTTGATGAGAATAAGTTTTAAGTATCCATCTGACATTTTTAGATTTTAATTTTTTTTTTTTTTTAAAGAGAGAAGGACAGTGAGAGATGAGGAGAGAAAGAAACAATTTTTTATGTAGTTTTTCACTAAACTTTCGTTGCTCTGAAACTTTCATTGCGTACCTGGTACTGGCGTTTGAACTGGCGTACTCAGGCCTGCCAGGCAAGCGCCATAACCACTGAACTACTGCTCCAGCCCCTAGATTTGAAATTCTAACCACTTTCTTAGGGAAGGGATAGAGTCTTACTATAAGGGAACATTAAGAGACTGAATAATTGTTGTTTTTTTTTTAAATAAATGCATCATATAGTTTGTGGGGTTGAGGAGGATTCAGAGGTGAACAAGAATACTCCCTGTCCATGCACTCTTAATCTGAGTAGGTCAGAATGATATAGAAGCCTGGATGGGAAGGCAGATGTTTACAGAGATAGTAAAAACATTCATCCAGCAATCAACTGCTCTAGTTGGCCTGGGTTAGACTTCTAGAATTCCTAAATGGGTTCTTTTACTAATACAAATGTTCTTTGAGTAGAACAAACTAATTTAGTTACTTGAGGGGAAAAGGAAAAGAAACAGGAATTAGTGAGACTATACTTAGCCTCTTTGTGGCTTTCCTTTTTTATGCTGATGTGCTAAGCTAATCCTCAATAATTTGATAATGGATAATGGCACAATATATTTACTGTCTTCAGAATATTTGTTAGCATTCTAACTAGAGGATTTACGTTTGTGGCCAATGCGAAAAATGGTTTTTGAGGAATTTGGTGCTTAGAAAAATCCCTTAAATCATAGAATTCTTCCTAATTCTTTGTAGTGTAAGGGATATTGTATTTTAAGTTCATTCTGATGCCGATGATGTGGATGTCGGGTTCGTGTCCTCTCAGAGTTGAAGAATGAAACACCTAGGCAAGCGTAGTAGACGAATTTTATTATAGAAAGTAAAGCATAGGGAAAAGAGCAGACTTCTTCCAGAGTGGGGGAAGGGGACAGAGCCCACAAAGCAGTGAGCTTTGCCCTTTTTATATGATGTCCTCTCCTGGATTGATTACTGCTTCCCTGCCACTGTACCTAGGATACAGGTTCAGGGAATTTGGTCCAGTCTTTGATCCATGCCTTAGGCTCTTTGATCCATGCCTTAGGCGCCAATAGAAAGAATGTGGTTCCTTGCTTAGCAGCAGGGAGTGACTGCATCTGGGTCTATCTTGTCAGACCCTTATTAGCATTGGGGGATGTCTTTGCCCTCTCAGGAAAGAGGACCAGTTAATTTTCTCCTTATCAACCCACATTGTTCTGCCTATACTGAACTGCCTAACTTTTTCAGCCTCAATACTATGCATAATATTTTAATTTTTGTAGATTGTACAATCACATGAGTAATAAAATCAAAGCATTCAGGAAGGTAAATAGTGAAAAAAAAATCTCTCTTCCTGGTAGATAACCACAATCATAGTTGCTTATTCTTCCAGACATATTTTGTACATATACAAGTGAATCTAATAAGTATTAAAACGTTTTTCATACCTATAATTTTTTTTGGTAGTAGGGACTGAACCCAAGGGCGCTGTACCATTGAGCTTCATTCCCTAGGCCTATTTTAGTAGTTGTTTTAAAACAGGGTCTTCCAACGCTGCTGATGGTAGCCTTGAACTTGTGATCTACATATTTTAGCTTCCTGAGTTGCTGGATATGGGCACCCATCATCTTTTGATTTTTAAACAGTGATTACTCATAAAGTAAACTTACTATTTTCACTGTCTTCTGTTAGGAAGAAACTGTCCTTAATGTTGGGGAACTTAAGAAAACTTTTATAAAACAGAGTTATATATGAATAGTGATAACTTCAGAGTAGGAAGATAGAATTTAAAAAATAACCAAATGAAGCAAATGTATCCCAGGAAATGAGGCAAGTATGTATTTGAATTTGGCAGAACTCTATAAAGGAAGCAATATATATTTTTGTAATTTGTTATAAGAATCTGGAAAACTGTTTTAGAGACAGAGTACATGTACCATTTGAGATATGAGTTGCTAGTTAGAATAGGAGATGAGTCACAGAAGCTGGGATTTGAAAGGAAGTTTTGGCCAGATTGTGGAAGTCTTCAAATGAAAGAGAGAGTGAGCACTGGATTTTAGTCTGTAGACATGGCAGCTATTGACATTTTCTGAGTACAGGAGTGACAGCATCAGAGCTGGGCTTTAGAAATGTTAAATGGAAATGTGATTCTACTGGACTTTTATAAAGGGTAAATACTGTGTAGCTGCAGTGATCACAAGTGAGAATTAAGAGAGTTGTGTGAATGGAGACTAGAGGAATATATTTAAGAGTGAGTGAAATTTTTCTTTGATGTTAGATACCATTGGTTTCCATTACAGAAAGGCTCAAGAGTATTCTCAATGAGATAGGAATTTGGGAGTAAAAGGATAGTTTCAGAGTCTCAAAAGAAGTGCCCAAGAACCCTTGAAATGCAGGAAAATAACCATGAACCATCAGAATGTAGAAAGTACCTATAAACATTTGCTACTCCTGAGTGACATGCTCTTGTCACAGGAAAAACTGGTGAAAAATTGTGTAGCCCTTCCTCTAGTCCAGCCCCTGGCAACCTTTGTGCATTCAGATAACTTTTGGAGGAGTTCTATAAACATCCCACACTCGTTGCACACTCTCTCTCTGGAAATAGCCTGCAGAATATGAATTCCTTGCTTTGCCCCGAATCTCTCTTTTGAGATTATTCCTATTGTACCTTGAATAAGTATCTGTTTTCCTAAATAAACCTCCATCATGCCTTTGACTGGGTGCTTGCCTAAATTCTTTTCTGTAAAATACGCCAAGAACCTCTGGTTCTGAGTCATGTTCTGTCTTCTCTGCGCACTCCTGAGATTGGATCCTTCTTTGGAGACAACTCTTGTGTGACACCAAGAGTTGCTTAATATTCCTTCTAAACAATACATTCAGACCTAAATCAAAAGGTCCTACTCCTGATACACAATTGTGAAGACTAGTCTTAAAACGTGAATATTTTACTTTGTGCCTTCTTAATTCTGGTCATTCCAAGGGGGGTTATTTCTAACTCTTGATTCTTAAACTGATTTTTTGAGGGAGTATAGTATGACCTCACTTGCGTAATTGATGTTGCCTGCTTAAAAATATTTTAGGTTTCATTTCCCAAGTGTATCATTTTGGGGGTAGAAATTGCCTTAGATTTCCCAAAATGTTTGCTTCCTTGTAGTCAGAAATGATGCAGTTATACTAAAAAGGTGACTCAGCAGATTTGCTGCTGATGGTTCAGGTTACAGAGGTGAATAGTGTCTATCTATGGAAGACTGTTGGTATTCAGATGATTGCATACAAACTTGGGTTTTTTGTTTTTGTTTCCTTTTGAATTGCAACTTTACTTTTGAAAGAAAAAAAACATGCATACTTGGATTTTTTACCCTTCTATGTTAGGTCACCTTCCAAGCCAGGATTAATGAATTGGGTGGAAGGACATTAAGTTTACAGGCCTTCTCAGTTCTCCTGGATATCTTAAGGGCAAGGTTTTAGGTCCAAACCACACTGTTTGTGTGTGCTTCTATAGTTTCTCCAAACACAGTGGTACTTTCCAGAAAACCCAATAGATTTGGGTGTATTTTAATGGGCTTCTCAGCTAGCATGCTGCTTTGGAAGAAAGTAGCTCGGAGTTTGAGGTATACCTGCTTTGACCTATGAGGTAGCCAGCACTTGTTATCAGCTCTGGGCACTGGCCAGTTCTGGTACCTTTGGCAGTCTTGGGTTCCATGTATGAATAGCCACAAGCTGGATGTATAGAGAAATGAATACAGTAACTCAAAGTAAAATGCCTCTGAGGGCAGGGAGGAAAGGAGGAGTGAACTGGGCACCACTGGCAGTCTATATAAAAAAGCGTTTCCTGTTGGAGTACCTCTGGTGCCATCACCAGACCTGCACATTCAGGAATGCTTCCTGCTTTGTTTATCTTGATCCAAGATGCTTTAAAGAAGCTGGGAGTATTGCCCTGTTTTGCCTTGCCCACTGAAACAAGTTTTCCTCTGTCCATTTCTTTATAGTTTTTCTATTGAAGAATGTGGAGTATTTCTGTTATAAAATGTCCTACATAGTATGGATTTTGCGGTATGTTATAAAGGACACATTTCAGCATGTTCCTTTTTCCTCCGTACTTCCTGCTTATTGGCACCTGGATCAAGAGACTTGACCAGACTCATGCTTGATCCTTTGGCAGGACTTTGGGTGGTAGTGCTCTTTCATCAGGAGGTTGATAATACCTTATTCTTTTTGTGATATTAGTAGCTGTTGCTACTCAGTACCTAGATCCAGTAATTTACGAAGTATAACAAAATGATATTTTAATTCCAATGTCCATTTTTTAGTTATTAGTGTAAATACTTTTAAAAGTGACATGTTTTCTGTTGTTTACTATTTGCCTACATAGTTCAGAAAGAAAAGTTGGATAAATACTTGATTCGTTTACTTTACCAGTTACCAAGATAACAAGTTGGTTTCTTACCATCCTTTGAAGGTGACCAATTAATGTGAAAAAAAATATTATTCCAAACAAATGGATTTGAATATATTTGATAAGTTTCAATAAATTGTAGTTATTACCTTCTCTTTAAGCTTTCAAATTGACTTCTTAGTTCCTGTGATATAATCCTAATGGTCTTTTGAGAGTTTTCTTGGTATGTGGTATAAAAAGATGTTTCAGGCTCATTTGTTTTTGTTCTTTTTTTTTTTTGCATTTCTTATTGATGCATTAAAGTTGTACATAATGATATAGGTTTTGTTGTTACATATTCATACATGCATACAATATAACAATATAATTTGGCCAATATCCCACCCAGTCACTCTCTACTCCCTTTTCCTGTCCCATGGTGCATTTCTTCTGATAAGTGCAGATTATACTTTTTTTCCTCCCACCGACCCCATACCATCCATTTCCTGTCTTCTGTCTTTCCTCCCCTCTCTCCTTGTCTTTCCTCTACTCTACTAGACTTCCTTTAGTTCATCTATTAATTTGTATTTGACTGGTTCTTTATGTAATCTTATCCTCCTCTCTCCCTTTCCTTTATTTTACTCTAGTTTCCACAAATGAGAAAAACATTTGACTTTTGAGTTTCTGAGTTTAATTAATTTTACTTAGCATGATATTCTTCATTTCTATCCATTTGCCAGCAAATGCCATAATTTCAATCTTTCTAAAAGCTGTGTAGAACTCCATTGAATCCATTCATCTAGTGATTGGACATCTGGACTGTTTCTGTAATTTAGCTATTGTGAGTCATTCTGCTATAAACAATGGTGTGGCTGTGTTGCTATAGTATGCTAATTTTATGTTCTTTGGGAAGATCCTCAGGAGTGGGATAGATTCATTGTGGAATCTCCATACTGCTTTCCAGAGTGGTTGGGTTAGTCTGTAGTCCCACCAACAGTGTAGAAGTGTTCTTTCTCCTCACAACCTTGCTAGCATTAATTATTGTTTGTGATCTTGATGTTTGTTAGGTTCATTTTGAATGATTCCTGCTCATATCTGGAATTAGTTATTTCTTTAAAAAAATCGTGATTTCTTTTAGTGAGAAATAGTATTTGAAGAGCTCATTTTGGTGTCAAGGAGGCTTGTTACTGTTGGCATGCTGATGTTGACCTTCTGTGTAGAGAGACCTGGGAAGAGTATGTATGATGTCTGTATTTTGTAGAGAATGATCACCCAGGAGTTAGATTTATATGTTCCATATATTTTCTTACGGCAAGCACTTTGTAATCATCTTTGCCATCTGCTTATAGTATATATGGGCATTGTTGGTAGATTCAGGTAAATGATTTCTGTGCCTCGGTTTATTTTATTCTGATCCATTGTTGTGAATGTAATTGCTAAATGTAAGTATTATAGGAATCGTAATTATGAATGTCGTGAAGTGAATGCCTTAGTAATTAGTATAGCTAAACTTTAAAATATTTATTGCACTTGCAGTTTGTAGGTACATGTGTGCATTAACTAATTTTTACTCCTACTATATAAGATAGGGACTGTTTTTCTTATTTCATATGTGTAAAAACTCAGGTTAAATATGTGCCTAGTGTGCCTAGGCTACATAGCAAGTGGAAGAACTAAGATTAGACCCAAAGCTCTCCTACTGTGGAACCTATACACATAACCACTTTATTACTTTATTTAATTTTTGGTACTGAGGATTGAACCAAAGGGTGCTGAAGCACAGAGCCATATCCTCAGCCCTTTTTATTTTGAGACAGGGTTTAAGTTACTTAGGGCCTCTGTAAATTGCTGAGGTTGGTTTTGAACTTGCAATCCTCCTGCCCCAGCCTTCTTAGTCGCTGGGATTACAGGTGTGCGCCAACCCCACCTGACATTATTACCTTTTTTAATTACCTTTTTAAATGTCAAAGGTTACTCTGGCCAGGTGCATTGTACCCTCCTGTATTCCCAGCAACTCAGGAGCTAAGGCAGGAGGATTTTGAGTTCAAGACCAGCATGGGTAACCTAGCAAGACTGTTTCAAAAAAAGGGGGGGGGGTTGGGATATAACTGAATGCCAGAACAGCCCTAGATGGTTCAATTCCCAGTATTTATGAGGAGTTAGTCCAGTCTGATTCCGGAATCTTAGGGCTGGTTTTAGGATCTGCTTAGGAATTAATATCACTCTGCGTTCTCAGAATGAGTGATGTCACAGTGGCCTCGTCTGTGCTCATGACAATCATTACTAATCAAGGCTTTTTGTTTGTTATTGTTTTTCTTCCTACTGCATCTGGGTAAGGCCACAGAATTCCTCTAAAAATTCACTAGAATTAACATATAATGTGAAACCCATCTGCCTTTCCCAAACAATGATATATTAAAAATTCTGGGAGATGCTTTTAGGTATACCTCAAAAAGAAAGAGAAAGGACCAGAGGTAGATTTGGTGGTCACATAATTTGAGAAAAACTAATTCTTTACAATGTGCATTGTTTTATTAATATTCTGATAAATTCTGTGGTATGTATGTTCTGATGTTCTGTTCTATTCTGATACAGTACTGCTGGGGCATTTCACTTGTTCAAAACGGTTTTCTCGTTTTTCCAATAGCTATCATCCTGTGCAGCTGTGATGCCTGAAACTGATGCACTCATCCAAGACCAACAGCACAAGAGTTAACTTGATGCACAGGGAAAGGGAGAGCCTAAAACATGGAGAAATGGCACTGCAGGATCCATGTTTCCCACAGGGAATCTGCCTTAACCCTGAGCCTGTCCTCCCTCTGGCGTGTTTCTTATTAAGATAATAAATCATACTGTTAAAAAAAAAATAAAGAGGGCCTGGAGCAATGGCTCAGCTGGAAAAATGGCTCAGTAGTTGGACTGCTTACCTGGCATGCGTAAGAACCCGGATTCAAACCCCAGTACCCTATATACAACTAAGTGTCAGAAAAATCAAGGCCAAATGAAAAAAGAAATAAAATTGATATCCTCTCTCTCTCTTCCCCTTTTTTTGGGAAAAAAAAGAATATAAGGATCATCAGATCATCATCAATCATGCTTAGAAAACACTGAATTAAGAACTGTTAAATAAGTGTCTTTTCACTTGTCTTATACAGTACAGCATTCTTAGAAATGCCCCAGCAGAGTACACCTGACATCTTATTGGTTAGGTTTGGACAAGTACCCATTCTTATCAAATTGTTAGCAAGAGGAACAGAATTTCTGACTGGCCTGTGTCAGCCATTGAGAAGGAGTCTCCAGATTCAAAGCAGTGAATCCTTGGCATCACATTGGAGGCCTTCATGAAAGCTAACCTCCCCTGTCAGCCTTTCACAACTCCACTCACTTACTCTTCATTCTAACTACTTGTTCCTGAATTTATTTTTGTATGACATATGTGTAGGCATGCATATTACCCCTGGGAAGGCCTTCACCCCCATTTTTATGCATTCAGTACTGTCTGCTACAACTCAGTTGCCCTGTTATCCAGTCAGCTGTATCATTCTGTTCATTTCTGCCAAATAAACATTTACTGAGAGAATGAGAGGGGAAATTCTAGTTTTGCAGGTTTTGGCTTGGGTGACTGAAAGAATACAGATGCAATTTATAGAGTTTCAGTGTGGTGGAAGTTAAAGATTTGGAAGTTTTGGCCATATGGGTTTTGAGATGTCTTTGGTATGTGCAAGGAATTCAGATCTGCAATTTTAGGGAGACAGCTGGGTTAAATAATAGAACTCTTGGTAGTCAGAATACCCATGTTAGTTAAAACTGTAGGCTTGATGAGCATGTAATGGTTGAAAAGTAGTGAGCCAAAGGGCAGTCAGAGGAGGAGCAGTCCACTGAAGAGTGACAAAGAAACGTTCAGAGACTTAAGTAGGAGAGAAAAGTCCAGAGAAGCCACAGGAGAGGCAGGGAGTTTTAGGTCAACAGTGTCAGGTAGAGCAGAGAGGTTCAGAACAAAGATGCAAGTGTCCTCTTGGTTTGCCAGCTTGTTTGGGACTTGGGGTGGAGAGGTGAGAGTGGACTTGGGGCAGAAATGACATTCTTTTAGGTTGAAGAGTGAGCAAGAGGTGAGGAAGCAAAGAGCACGGACCATGCTCTCTAAAAGCTTGGCAGAAAAGGAAAGAGAAGGCAGCATTTAGAGGTGGAGTGGTGTGTGTGGTATGGGATCGATTTTGATCATTGAAGGGGAGATTGAAGCACATTTGTAGGTTAAGAGAAAGACTGAAAAATAGAGAGGGGGGACCTGAAACCTCAGAGAGTCTGATTAAGGAGCAGTATCCATGTACATAAAGACTTGAGACTAGTGAGAAAGAAAATGGAAGCACATAGAACTTTGTAAGTTAGCAGGGAATTAAGGTATTTCAAGCTGGGTAGCCTCAAATATCTGAGTAAGTGGGATGGAAAGTTAATTAATGATGTATGAGGATGACATTCTTTTTTAAAAAAAATTTTATTGACGAATTGTGTTGTTAACACAATCATAACTGCATATGTAGTAACAATATGATATGTCCCTGATCTTAATCCAGAATCACTCCCACATCACTCACACCTCAGTCTCTTGATGTTTCCATATTTCTTCCCTATAACAGATATAAAAGTCTGCATGTATATAGATTGATTCTGCACTTTCCAGAATTAAATGATTGCATATAAGTATTATTTGGCTTCTTGGGGCATAAAGAGTAAGCTACATTATTGATTCCCCCCCCAGATCTTTCCCTCTTCCCTCCCTCCAGCCTCTTCCATCCCTCCTCCCTTTCTTATGTATCAGTGGTTCCCCTAGATTATTTATTGCTTTGACTTTGGAGCTTGACCTTTCAGCCAAGACTGGGTTTTGCTCTAGCCTCCACAAAAGAGGGAAAGCATTTGATCCTCAAGTCTCTGGGTTTGGCTAGTTTTGCTCAGCATGATTTCTTCCATTTCCATCCATTTACCTTCAAAGACCGTTACATTATTGTTTCTACTAGCTGAGTAGAACTCCACAGTGTGTGTGTGTATACTCACACGTACATACCCCACAGCTTTTGGATTCATTCATTCAGTGAAGGGCATCTGGATTGATTCCATAAGTTAGCTGTTATAAATTGAGCTGCTATGAACATTGATTTTGCTATGTCAGTCAATGTAATGTGCTGATTCTAGCTCTTCTGGGAAAATACCCAGAAGAGAAAGAACTGGGTTGTACAGTGGATCCAACCCTAATTTTTTGAGGAGTCTCCACGCTGCTTTCCAGAGTAACCATAACAGTCTGCAGTTCCACCAACAGTGTGCTAATGTTCCTGTCTCCCCACAACCCCTGCAGTGTCTGTTGTTGTTTATGTTCTTCATCATTGCCATTCTGACTGGAATCAGGTGAAATCTTAATGTAGTTTTGATTTGCATTTCTCTATTATTAGTGATTTAGAATACTTTTGCATGTATCCATTGGCTTGCTTGATTTTCTCTGTTGAGAAGTTTTTGTTTAGCTCTCTGGCCCATTTATTGATTGGATTGTTTGTGCTTTTGAGTTCTTGGTAAATTTGGGTATTAGTCCCCTGTCAGAGGAATCACAGGCCATGATTATCTCCCATTCTGTAGGTTCTCTCTTTTACAGTTTTGACCAATTCCTTAGATGAGCAAAAGCTTTTTAGTTTAATGGCATCCCACTCATTGATTTTTGACTTTAATTCTTTTGCTTTGGGAATCTTGTTGAGAAAGTCATTGCTTCTTCCCATATGCTGGAATGTTGGTCCTCATTTGTCTTCTAGCAGTTGTATGGTAGCTATTTTCTTTTTTTAAGAGAGAAGGACAGTGATAGTATCAGTTTTATTTAGTTTTTAATCTGGTTTTTTCATTGCTCCAACACTTCATTGTGTACTTGGTGCTGGGGTTTGAACCGACAACCGTCCACATTCCTGGCAAGCGTTGTAACCACCAAGCCACCTTTTCAGCCCCTAGTAGCTGGTTTAATTCCTAGTTCCTTGATCCATTTCAGTTTTATTTTTGTGCAAGGTGAGAATAAGGATATAATTTCAACTTTCTGCAAGTGCTGTCCAGTTTGTCCAGAACCATTTGTTGAATAGGGTATCATTCCTCCATGTTATATTTTGACCCCTTTTGTCAAATATAGATGTTTAAAGATTTGTGAGTTTGTCTCAAAGTCTTCTGTTCTATTCCATTGGCCTTCATGCCTGCTTGATACCAGTACCATGCTGTTTTTGTTACTACAGCTCTATAATATAATTTTAGATCTGGTATTGCGAAACCACCTGTTTCATCTTCCTTAGTAATATTTTGTCTATTCTGGGTTTCTTGTTATTCCAAATGAATTTGAGAATTGCTTTTTTGATATCTGTAAAGTATGACATTGGTATCTTGATGGGGATTGCATTGAATATAGCGCTTTTGGCAGAATGGCCATTTAATTATATTAATTCTGTCTAACCAAAAACATGAAATGTTTTGCCGTCTTTTCAGATCTTCTTCAATTTCTTTCTTCAGTGTTTGATAATTTTCATTGTAGAGGTCTTTTACTTCCCTTGTTAGATTAATTCTCAAGTATTTTTTTGAGGATATTGTGAATGGGACCAATTTCCTGATTTCTTCTTCTGCCTTATTATTGTTAGCATATATGAAAGCTGTTGATTAATGGGTGTTGATCTTGTAGCTTGCCCCTTTGCTAAATCTCAGGCAGTTTTCTAGTGGAGTTTTGGGTCTTCTGAAAGGATCATGGAGGATGATATTCTATAGAGGGTGATTTTAAGAAAAGTAAAATGTTTGGGAAATAAACCACTGGATGAGATAATAGCAAATTATAAAATATATTCTATACTATATGATACAGTACATTCTCATTTAATTCTCTCAGTTATCTCATGAGCTACTATTATTCCCGTACTGTGGATTAGGAAACAGGTTTAAAGAGGTTAAGTGACTTGCCAAGGGTGACAGAGCTAGTGAATGATGGATGATTTTAGACCTTTCAGATATGACAGAGGTCAGAGCACAAGAATATTCGATGAGAGTTGTTGGGGCACTGTTTTGCTGTGATTTGCTTCTCTCTTCCATATTGCTTATGTCTCTTTTGATTGGAGGAATTGCCTCCAGAAGTCCCTGGTAAAACACTATCAGGAGGGAAGACTGCACTGTACACTGTGAAATCAGAGGAAAGAATAGAACCTTGGAGTGGGTAGAGTGGGGGCTGCTGTCTCTTAACTATTTTGCCCAAGGGCACCTCTGGCTGTACCATGGTCATTTAGAGCATTAACTTGTACCTGTAGTTAAGAACAATTTCTCTGATTAAATGCAACAGAAGTCAGGTCTTGGGAAAAAGAATTAATGTTTTTCTGCTTTAGAGGAGTATGTTTTAGCCACATTAAATTTCCAAGAATGGTTTCTTTGGTACCTGTACACAGTGTAGACCATTATAGGAATATAAATAATTTTGATTCAAACACTGTATTTAAAGCTACTGCTTATTAATTTCACTGATTTTTCTTGCCTTTTAAAATGGTTAATGATTTGTTTATATCTTTGTGGAGTAGAAATGTGTACAGAAAGAGTTCATACTACCTCATTTCTTTAGGGAGGATACAAGTGAAATGTTTATAATTATCATTTCACTTAACCAAAATTTTAAGTTATGAATGAGTCTTTTGTGACCCTGATCCCCATTCATATAGAATGATTGCTATATTCTTAAATTAATCTTTCTGATTTTCCTACTTACTTTTCTTTTTTTCAGAGATCATAATTTTTGTCATCAGCACCACTTTATCTCAAAGTGTGGTCTAAGTATTGCAGAAATAATATAGGAATTCTTGTTTAAAAATACTGTGTACTCCAAAGGCATATCCTAAACTTCCTGAATTAAGAATCTTAGAATGGTGTAGAAATTGCTTTTGAACAACTTCCTCAACTTGAGAGTGTTTTCAAACTATGGATAGGGTCTTCTGATGTCAACAAGGACTAAGAAAACTCTGTCACTTTTAATATTCACATGTTTATATACCCACATGTATGAGTATACTTTACTCACCAGTTAAAAGGGATATAAGAGTCAGCCTTTTTGAGTAGATTTGATTCAATTGTATCTTTAGTTTTATGCAGCCTGAATTTTATCAATAATTCATCTCACACATCTCAAAATTTTGAACATGCACGTTATTTGGGTCACTGTGCATGGAGCATAAACAAATCACTTCAAGGGAACTATAAAATAGGGATCTCACTGTAATATTTAACTAGTTACTAAATATTTTATCAACAATTTTTATTTAAAAAGCAGTCAACAAATTAGTAAGAAAATTGTATTATCATATTTCAGGACAATAATGGACTATGAAACAGTGAAAAGAGCACTTCTGTGTGACTCATGCAGTTGTTCAATTACATAAAATCCTTGAAGCAGGGGTAACTATTCTGGTTCCTTCATCATTTATGTTCAGTGGTAGCAGTGAGAATACTTATGAAAGAATTGTTTTTGTAATATACTTTAATTGATGCATCAGTCTCAAAATTCTTATGAAATGATCTCATGGATTGATTTTTCCATGACCTAGGCAGGAGAGTAAAATGTAGAGAGGATTTCAGGATAGAAAGAATATTAGAATTCCTAAGTATAGCCTACCATAGTATGGCTTATTAGTTACTAGATTATAAGCTTCCATCAAGAACAGATCAAGCCCCTGGAGTACAGAGAATATAATTTATATATTATTGTCTCTCTAGTACCCAAATAAGTTCCTCACAGTGAGTCCTCAGTAAGTATTAGATTATTGACAAATGAATGGAAATATGATTTTATCTCATGGAAACCTATGAATTCCCCTATGAACTCAAAATTTCAATAGAAGCCAATAGTCAAATGATTGCTGAGTATTTATCCCACTAACCTTTTCAGGAATGCAAAAAGTTAATGTCAGTTTTCAATTACCTTTTCCTAAGCCAGTTTCCTTTTTACATTTTTTTCAGCCCTAATATCTATTCTGTACTTGCCAATTTATGTCAATTTTATGCTGTTCTCTACTTATATATTTTTAAGGGCATGTCATGATATCACTTTCCAAATTTATGTCTGGTTTGAAATATCAATTGGAGTGTGCTTTAAGGATCTTCAGATTTGGATCTTAGAAATAAAACATGTTTTCAACCCTCCGCCCCAATAAGTATAACTCTTCTAACTAACTGGAGCACCATTCTTAAGTATTATCTGTTGATCAATTAACACAGATTTTGCCTCTTTTAATATTCATTTTCTCTTAGAAATGTTACTAAAGGGATCTGTTTGTGATGATAAAATATGAAAACATGACTGGTCATAATTCCCACATAATAAAATTATAATCATTCTTTGGAAAAGAAATTAACATTGTAGTTGTAAAAAATTTAGACTATGACTTGGAATCATAATAGCAACCTATATCTGTAGACTGCTCTATAATTTTTAAAGTACTTTTACATGCATTATCCTTCTTGAATGCATAATAGTACTTTAAATGGTACAGACCCTATTTCCAATCAGAGTGAATCTCAGAGTAGACATGTTCAATCTCAGCCTACATCTTTCTTGGTTTTAATTGAGTACTCCTGCCACTATAATGTGATGTCATATGCTCTTATAGTAATAATAAGGGGTCTGTGTCCCAGCATGAAGTACATTTAAATTTCATATTTGTTCAGAGAAAAGATCTGGTGTCATATCCCTTTACAGGATCTAGTCTCAGGGTTTGTCTTAACCGTTGTCATCTTCATGGAAGTATAGATATAACTTTGATTGTTATATTTGGTATGTGCAGGTTGGACTTTAGCCTGAACACAGTGCACAATTTGATAAATGCTGTAGTAAGCTACTAATAATCTAATTAACCATTCATTTCTTGACAGGTTCATGTAAGGTAAAATCATGGTATTGATTTATACTTCAGGAGGCCAAGTGGGCTTTACACACAGTAGTGTTAGTACCTGTAGGGTAGAGGAGGCCCTGTCCTGCTCCTTCACACCTTCCTTGCGTCCGCTACTCATTTCTCTGTCTGGAGGTATGCTACGCAGAGTGCCTGGACTTTCAAGGCACATGATTTAGGGTTGGTTGAAGTGAATAAAACGGGAATTTTAACTACGCATAATTTGTGCTTCAGGGTTAGAAAAACTCAGTGTTCCTCTCCCCTTGCCTGCCCTCCATTCTTTCTCCACCCTGTTTTGTTCCTTCAGTTTCTTCTCAACTGGTAAAAGACTTTTGGAAGCACATAAGCATTCTTGAGGTATTAAATCCTTTGAATGAAATCAGAATCCAAATACAATGATATTTTTTATGGACACTTTTAGTATATTTTAAACATTTTTTGCTGTACTAAGACCAATAGCATAGAAATGAAAATACTTTTCATTTGAAATCGAAAAAGGATGGAGGCAAGCTAAATGTACAATAATAGTTAAATTATGGTACGAGCCATTCAAAACATTCCATTCCATTATATACCAGGTCTTTTTCCCCCCCTCTTGTTACTCTTCATTAACTGCATCCTGATTATACTTGTTTCTGTTGGTGTATATTAATTATATAGAATAGTGGGTTTCATTTTGGCATGTTCATATAGACACATAACCTAATTTGATTAGTTTTACTCCCTAGTACCTCTCCTTTCTCCTCTCCTTCCCAAGTTGGCCTCAAATTCCTGGACTCAGTACAGTTGATTTATTCTTCTGAGTATGTGGGACAACAGGCATGTGCTACTGTGCCTGATGTAGAAGAAAGAATTTTTAAAGTTTTCAGCATAAAGAAATGATAAATGTTTGAAGAGATATGTTTAACTTGATTTAAACATCACACAGTGTATACATGTATGGAAACATCATGTGTTAACTCCATTACTGTATACAGTACTTTTATGTTTTAATATATCAGTTAAAATTTGAATACAAATAGTAAAAATAAAAGACACCATTTTCAAACAAAAAAGAGTGAGGGTAAGAAAAAGACACAAATACACTACTTTCTATCAAAAATTTCCTAAATGATAACCTCTCAGTATATGTTTGGCAGTTTTCTTTTATTGACAAGGAAAATAAGAAATTCTTTAGTTCGTGATTAAACATAATAAAGCACCTTACAGGAAACTGAATTTTGTCAAACCAGACTTTATTTGTATACTTAAGTGCTTGACCAGTCATAGAAAGTGTAAAGACATGTACACAATAGCGCATCTGAAGGAAATGTGTACCTTCCTCTCTGAGAAACATGTCTTGCAAGACCAAAATATTCCAAGAGTGGTGTGTTCCATGTGTCATATCTTAATCTGGTTGTTTAAGTTTTCAGCTCTTTCTTGCTTTCATTTCCACCCTTCCTGTTCTGTTAGTCAATCAGTCAGCTACCCAGCCAATTAACCAACTTTAAACTTGTTGAAATTTGATAATAAATTGAGTTTTATTAGTGGTGATAACTATACTTTGCCACTGTATGCCCAACATTTTGCCAAGTACTTTATGTGAGGGAGCAGTTGTAGACAAGAGGCTGATGGGTGGAACATGGCTCATTGTTCGCCCCAAACAGTGTAGCCCTCAGTGTTTGAAACAACAGTGAATTAGTTGGAGATATCATCTAAAATTCTTGATAATCATTTTTTTGTTGAAACAAACAAACAACAAAATCAGCATCTAACAGTTTAATAGTCACAACCCCTTTCTCTTTACAGTCCTTGCCAGATCCTTGTCTTTTACTTTTTTGGACCTCTGATAACTAATTTTTTTCATCCTCTGAGGTATATCCCACTTAAAAAGAAACAGTACAAGGAAGTGTCTGGGTCAAGAATCTACCATTAGTAAGTGGCAGAGACTGGGTCTGTTTGACTTTGGAGCGCAAGTTCCTTCTTTCCCGCTTGCTGCACCCATATTTCTATGGCTGCTCAGCTTCCATGTTGGGACTGACTTCCCTTGCCTGTCCCCGTCTTTTGTCAGAGTCTTAGTCTAATTAGATAGACTTTCAAGTTTCTTAGTTTCTTCTTATTCTTGTGAGGATAGGTAACTTGTGATTTCTTCATTTCTTTTTTTTTTTTTAAGAGAATTAATTTTTTAGTTTTTCATCTACAACGCTTGTGTATGTGGTGCTGGGGTTTGAATCTGGGTCTTCGTGCATGCCAGACAAGTGCAAAACTGCTGAGCCACTGTTCCAGCCTCCATTTCTTTGTTTTTGAATAAATTATGTTTTGAGGCCAAGGCAGAATATGATTGTTTTGAAAGGACCATGGTTCTGAGAATATGGTTCAAGAGTGAGAATGCTAGTCATGGGATCCCACTAGATTGTCACATGCTGAGAATACTGGAAAGACTCAATCATGTGGTTAATAATAATTATTGGGCATTTGTGTTTTTGTAAACTAAACCACTGTTTTAATAGCTTTACAGGAAATGATGCCCCTCACCCATTGAACTCTATACAACTGCTGACCTCTGTGCAACTGGTTTTCTTTTAAAAATGAAGTTCATTGGGCTGGAATGGTGGCTCAGTGGTTACAGCACTTGCCAGGCATGCGTGAGGACCCAGGTTTGAACCCCAATATCACATACACAACTAAGTGTCAGCCAAGCAAAGGCTAAATGAAAAAATAAAAATTGATTTTCTTAAAAAATGCACTGAAAAAATTTAAATGTACATAATGAAAGGGAGAGACTTGTTTATTTGAGTAGTATAGGTAATAAGCATGAAAGAAATTACAAGTCATGGATTGGCTTGGAAGCAACCCAAAAAAGAGTGCCATTTTAAAAACAGGACGATGTATGGGTTAGATTCCAGATAGTTCCTGGTTTAGTTGCTAATGGTGTCAGTACCCAGGTTTCTTTGCATGTTGTTCCTCCGGAGGAGGTGTGTTTAGCCTTGACAGAAAGAGAATGTGAGTATATTGTGGCTATAGATTGGAAAACTGGTATGTATTCAAGAAAGGGATTATTGATATGATGTCCGACACTTAGTTGCGTAGGTGGTGCTGGAGTATGAACCCGGATCCTTGCACATGCCAGACAAGTGCTCCAGCTGCTGAGTGCTTCAGCCCCATGATGTTTGTTCTTGATGCTAAAGATCTAGTTAACATGTATTAGAGGAAAGCTTTTTCAAACATTTTTAAAATTAGCAATTATATTTTGAGAAAATTATAATTTTCTCCCTCTTGAGAACTCACTGAGTGATTAAAAATAATCTTGATAAGTTGTTTAAGCTAAATTTAAATCTTAAAGGCAGGTTCATTTAATTAAATAAAAAGGTGTGTGTGTGTGTGTGTGTGTGTGTGTGTGTGTGTGTGTGTGTGTGTTTAACATAATCTGGTTCACCAAAAGCTTTGTGAGTCATTAGTGTGAAGTGGATGCTAAAATGTTAAGGTGAGAACAAAGTGCTCAGGGTATGTAGTCTGTGGCAAGGCCCTACATCATGATGGGAAGTGCTTGACGAGGAAACTGCTCACTACATGGTGGCTAAGAAGCAGAGAGAGACAGGAAGGGACATCAAGGACATGTTAGGGGTTGACCTAACTTCCTTCCACTAGGTCCTGACTCCTAAAGGTACCATCACCTTCCTATGATACCACATTCTTGGGGTCAACCCCTCAACACAGGGCCCTGGGAGAATATTCATGATCTAAATTAAGCACATTCACTGCCTATCATTTATGTTCATAGCTGTTTCTCTTCCAGCCCTTAAAGACAGTTTCCATTTTAAAAATCCAAATTCAGGCACTTCTCCAAGTGTTCACTGTTTGACTTCAGTTTTGTCATGTGATCACTGCGTTGGTCACTAAAATTACCATAACTGTATTTGGGAAACTACAACCAGACTACTTGCCAAAAAGTTGAAAAGTTGTGATTAAAATTATGAGTAGAGCCGTCTTATTTAACTTGGAGATTAGTCAAAAAATTCATACATTGCTTAAATATCTGCCGGATGTTTTAAAAGCACTAAAATTTGAAAGTTCCTCTCACTTCGTTAGTTTTTTTCTTTTATGAAATAAAAAAGTTAGAATAAAATCTACTGACCATGTAATTTGATAACAAGGTGCCAAGAGACTCAAATTTAGTTTTAAATGGTTAAGAATATTTTTAATGTTGTGGCTTTGTATATGATTGTGAATTTTTTATTGTTGAATGCTATAAATTTGTAGCATTAAAGAAGATGTATTCTTTCATATATTAGGCTTTGTAAAAAAGTTTTTTCACTTAGAAATCTGAAAGCTATGGCTTTTTGCTTGTTTGTTTTTAAAAATAAAAAGCATGAACAGGGATAATACTTGGTCCTAGACCCATGGACAGCATGAAACTAAGCCAAGGCCTAGAAATTACCCACTCCTGTTGGGTGACCTATGGTCATGGAATTGATTGTAGCTGTGCCTGTGTGGCATACTTGAACAAAGTGATTTCCTCATCTGTTTTTTTTTTTTTCTTTTTTTGATGAGAGTGATAATGTCCATTTAGATCTCCTAAGTGACATAGTAATGCTGATCAAGCACTTATGGTACTTCTCATGCACAAAAAGTGCTGTATAATTTTTAAGTTTGATTATTTCTCTCTCAAACCAATAAGGCCTCAATAACATTGCACGTGTTTCAGTTACTTTGTATATGACCAGTTAAGTTTTTCTTTGTTTTTCCTCCCCCCAAGTTTTGGCAATTGTGATTAAAGTTTTTAATTATTTTAATTTTTTATTAAGGAGTCAAATTATTGCATATTCATAACATGCATATAAAATAACAATATGATATGCATATATTCTTAAAGCAGAATTACCCCCACATTCCCCACACAACTTTTTCTTTAATGCTATTGGCCAGATAGTAGTATTTTGGTTCCACATCTAGTCTTACCTGTTTTGAAAATAAATTTTATTTATTTATTTTTTTAATATGAGATGTGGGCATTTTGCTTTGCCTCTTCTCTTTTCTTCTTTTTTTTAATAGAGAAGGACAGTGAGACAGAGAGAGGGAGAGACAGAATCAATTTTTATTGAGTTTTTCACATGGCCTTCGTTGCTCTGACAGTCTTAGTTGTGTACATGGGTGCTGGGGTTGAAACCCTTGTACTTGCGCATGCTGGGCAAGCAATGTAACCGCCAAGTCGCCACTCCAGCCCCTGAAAATAAATTTTAAATGCCATGAAGTTATATAGTTTATCTCTATTAAACACTATAGACATAGAAAGAGTGAGCAATTAAATTCTGTGCTTCACTGAGAGAAAACAACTTTTTGGTTTTGTTTTTTGGTGGTACTCATGGTTGAACCCAGGACACTCTACCACTGAATCATATCCCCAGCCTTGTTGTTTTTTTTTTTTTTAAAGGGATAAGGTCTTGCTCAGTTGCTCACGCTGGCCTTATACTTGTGGTCCTATCTCAGCCTTCTGTTTAGCTAGGATTACAGGAATGTGACATCATACCCAGCAGGAAAACATTTCTAATAGTTGGGTGTTTATATTTCCAAATATTTTCTCAGAATGGAAAACTTTCTTGAAGACATATATATATATATCTCCCTAAAGCCTGCTTTTTAAGTCACGTAATCATATACTATAATTTAACTTTTTTTTTTTTTGGCCCTGTTGGGGATCGAACCCAGGGCCTGTGTATGCTAGCCAAATGCTTTCCCTCTGAGCTGTACCTCTAGCACTATTACTCTTTGACTATTGATTTATACTTGAGTTATTTCCAAATTTTTCCTTTATAATTCATATAGCAGTGGAATTCTTTGTAAATAGACTTTTTTTGCACATATGCAACTATTTCTTTTGGATAGATTCTTAGGAGTGGAATTGCTGAATCAAAAGATAGTTCATTTAAAATTCTAATATTTGTAATTCAGTTGCTTCTTAAAAGCTTTTAGAAACATATCCTCCAAATTTTACATGGAAGCAATTGTTTCCCCAGGCCCTACTGCTCCTGTTTGCATTTCTCTAATAAAAAGGTGACATTTTTTTCGTATGTGTATAGGTTATTTGTTTCTTTTTTGATTACCCTTTCAGTTTCTTTGCTTGGTTTTCTTTTTAGGTATTTTTTCTTGCTAGAAGATATAGTATAAAATAATCCTTTGTTCAGTATGTTCTATTATTTATATATTGTTCATAGCATTTTGGGTCAAATAGGGATTTTCTATTTTGAATAGTCATGTTTGTTTCTTTTTTTCCGTCATAACTTTTGGATTTTGTGCCTTATTTTAGAAAAGCCTTCTCTATCCCAAGATTATAAACTTCTGCCATATTTTAGTTTAAGAAAATATTTAGCTTTTTATTCAGTTTTGAGTTATTTGTATATAAAGTGTAAGGCTGTAACCTTCCCCCCCTCCACATGAATTAAAATCATCCCAATGCTATTTGTTGAAAAATGTGTTATCTTTTTCTATATTTCAAATTTTTCTTTTTAATTCCCATCTATAGATGCATCTATTTTTGTACTTTCCTATCATTCTGTTGATTTGTTCATTTCTACATTATCATCATACTGTTACAATATCTGGTAGGGAAAGCCTTTCAAAATGACAAGCATTTACTTACTTTTCCAGAAGAATATTATAATGTGATAAACCTTACCTTAATGCTTGTTATATGTCATTTCATACCTTTGGTTTTACTTTTATATGTAATTTATTCATTCAATAATCTTTTATCTTTTTTCCCCCTCATATTTCAGAGTCCTGTGTGTGGAAACTTACATGAGACAGTTCAGTCTAGAAGGGTAGTAATTTCTCATAATATGGATAAAGCTCTGAAAGAAGGTAAGGATTAAGTGAGCATATATAATTACTATGTAAAGAAATTCATTATGTTCTAAAAGGAAAATAATAATTTCTAGCACATTTATCTATCCTTCTTATAGCATTAGGAATTTTTATTCATAGTTTATATTTGATGACTAAATACATAATCCATATTTTGGTTGAATGGAAGGGATTTAAGCATTTATTGAGTAGAAGTTTCCAGCTCACATGAGGTTAGCCAGCCAAGTGGGGCTTCTTTCACTATATGAAGCACAGATCTGCTTTATATTCCCTAAAATAGGGAATATGTTTTTCTTCTCCATGTAGCATACATGGTTTGTTGAGGATACATAGACTCAAACTTGCTCATGGGCAAACCAGGTAACTAAACTAAGTGACATGAGGCAGCTTCTGCAAAGAATGAAGAGAACATAGTGAGGTTTGTATTGAGAAGGCAGAAAGGAAGATTGTGGAAGGTTTTCTATGGCTCTGTCTGGAAGTGGAACTAAGTGAAGTGTACTTATAAATATGAAAGTTTAAAAAGGTGATATATTTTGAAGATCAAATTAAGATTTGAAAAGATGTTTTAAATCAAATTTCTAAAAACTAACAATTTCAGTTAATGTGCAGGAAAAGATTGAGTTTTTCAGGTAAATATGTCCTCCTAGTAGGAAATTAAGAGTAAAACTGGATAACTAATGTATAAATAAGCAACTGTGTTTTACTTGTAGCTCACAGAAATCACCATATTAAGATTGAAGATATGCATCACGATAGTAAATAAATAGTTTGAAATTGTGTTGAGTCATAGAATTTTAGAAGTTTATTTAGAGTATAAACTAAAAATATTTCTATTAGTAGTTAAAATGCAATGACTTTTCTAAAACTTGTTGGATTTAAAATCTGACTTTTATTGTTTATAACCTCAAAATAATGGATTTTAAAGAGTATTCATTCTTAATAGTTTTTTTTTTTTTAAATAAAGAGAGAAGGACAGTGAGAGAGAGACAGAGAGAATCAATTTTTATTGAGTTTTTCACAAGGCTTTCATTGCTCCGACACTTAGTTGTGTATGTGGGTTGCTGGGGTTTGAACCCGTGTACTTGGGCATGCCGGGCAAGCGCCGTAACCACCGCTCCAGCCCCTCTTAATAGTTTTTTAGGTAAAATTTACATACCTTGAGAAATACACAAATCTTAAGTGTATAATTCAGTAATTACCATAAATACATATGATCACCTAGCTGCTACCTCGATCAAAATAAAGAACATTTCTACCAGTCCAGAAAATTTGCCTCAAGCTCCCCTTTGATCAAAACCTACCTACAGGGGGTGGAGTGGTGGCCCAGTACTTTGAGCTCTTGCCTGGTATGCACAAGGACCAGAGCCATGTACACAACTGAGTGTCAAAGAAACAAAGGCCTGATTGGAAAAAAAAAATTGATTCCCTCTCTCTTTCCCCCACTTAAAAAAAAACAAAACCCACCCTCCATTGTTTCAATTCTTTGTAATGATTTTACTTTATATAAATTTTATCTGTTTACAGATGGCATAGAAATGGAATCATGTAATGTACACTCTTTTGTGCTCAGTTTCTTTCACTTAGCTTAGTGTTTTTGAGATTTAGCCACATTGTGTATATCAGTTTATTATTGCTGGGTTTGTTCCATTATATTGATAATGACTTATCTCAGTGTATTCATCCTTTCTCCAATTAGACATTCTGAATGTTTCTAACTTTTGGAAACAGTGAATAAAGTTGCTATAAATAAGTATTTCTGTGGATAATGTATTTTCATTTCTCTTGGATAAATACCTAGGAGTAGAATTCCTGGATCATAGGATAGTTGTATATTTAACTTTATCAGAAAATGCCAAATATTGTTCTAAAGTGATTGTAGCTTTTTAGACCCCCCAGCAATAATCTGTGAAAATTCTAATTGTTTTGTATTTTCGCCAGCATTTGCTGTCAACACTCTATTTAACCTATTCTGATGGCTGTGCAGTAGTATTTTATTATGTTCTTCGATTGCATATCCCTGTAAACTATGATGTTGAACACCTTTTCATGTGTTACTATTTTTACATAATTACTTGTGATGTCTATAAATCAATCTTTTTGAGGCGTGCAATTTATTTGTAGTTAAAATATGTATTCTGGATAAATGTCCTTTGTTATATACAGGTAATAGCTATTTTTCTCCTAGTGTGTGAATTGACTTTTATTTTCTTAATGGTGTCTTTGGAAGTTTTTAATTTTGATAAGGTCCATTTTACTAATCATTTTTTCTCTCTATGCTTTCGAGGGGCATTTTTTATTCTTCTGTGTTCACATTCATTGACCTTTTTTTTCCTTTCATCTTTAATCTCTGGTTAAGTGCTTCTAGTGACTTTAATTTTTTCTAGTTATACTTCTCATGTTTAGATTTTTTTTAAAAAGAAAGAATCAATTTTAATTAGTTATTCATGGGGCTTTCCTTGCTCTGACACTCTGTTGTGTACGTGGTGCTGGGGTTTGAACCCACTACCTTGTGCATACCAGGCAAGCGCTGTAACTCCTGAGCCACGACTGTAGCCGTTCATGTTTAGATTTACTAATTAGTTTTTTCTTCTTTTTTTTTTCTTTCCGTTTTTGTGGCTGCTAGGATTTTCCTGTGACTTATGACCGTTTTAATCTTTAATGATTAAACATATTTATGATTGCTGTTTTAAAGTTTTTGCATGCTGATTCTACATACAGCATACAATCAGTCCCATCCTGGGATTGATTTCTATTGATTGCTTTATTCCTTGACTGTGTGCCACTTTTGGAGGGAGTTCTTATTATTTTTGTTTCTATGCAGAACAATGTGAATGCTATTTTTTAAACACTCTAGATTCTTTAAGTTCCTCTGAAAAATGCTTGTTTTTGTTTTCATATGCAGTTTAACTATTGACTGATCACCTTAAAGTACTTGATTTCACTGAAGATATTTGATGTCATACATTTTGGGGAGCTGGGTCTGTTTGGATTTTGTCCTTAGTCTAAAATAAATCCTAGCAGTCCATTGTCAGTCTCAGTGGGAGACAGTGGTTGAAGTTATGTGCTCAGCTCATTTAATCCTACTGCTTTTGCTTTCCACTGCCCCTACGTTTGTAGCCCAGATTTAGCAGTGTGTTTGAGGATTGTTACCTAGTTATTGTGATTCCATTCAATTTTGTGTTTCTTGCATGTATTTCTGTCTTCTCTGTGTAACTTTTTTTTTTTTTTTTTTTTAAGAGAGAGGGACAGTGAGAGAGACAGAGAAAGAGAGAAACAACTTTATTTAGTTTTTCACATGGCCTTAGTTGCTCCAACACTCAGTTGTGTACGTGGTGCTGGGGTTTGAACCCGGGTCCTCGTGCTTGCCAGGCAAGCACCGAAACCGCTGAGCCACCGCTCCAGCCCCATTCTCTGGTAACTTCTGTTTTCTGTTATCTGTATCTTAAATCATAAGGTATAATAATTCTAATTCTGCTGTTAATAATAATAATAATTAATAATAAAAAACACAGTCATCTGAGTTCAGACTACCTTGTGCCTCTAACATTATGGTTGCCTTTTGGGAAAAGTTGTGTAGGCATGTATCTTTATCCAGTGACATTCTCTTCTTTCAAGGATAGATTTCTTTCCAATATCTATTAATTTTAGATTGTGCTTCAGTGCCTTTAAATAATCCTCTAATTTTCCTCCCAGAGTTTCAAATTTTTTTTACTATAGAAAGGTTAGTCTGATATAAGCAATTTCAATCTCTCTGAAACTGCAACTCTATCCTTAATTTAAAATTAATAATGTAAATGTGCTGTTTCCTTGTTTTTTAAGGTTGAATGATATTCCATTGTATGTATATATCTCATTTTGTTTATTCATTCCTCCATCAATGAATACTTACATTAATTTCATCTTTTGACTTTTTTGTGAGTGATGATACCATGAGCATGTTATTTTTAATTTTTTTATGACTTATGAATTTCTATGCACTTGGACATAGTCTTTTCTCTTGGATGAGCCAATTTGTTTTAGAAGTATTTATGGAAAACAAAAAAAAAACACAGGAAAGAAAAAGAGCTGTGGCCTCGTTGACAGAAATAAACAACACATTGTCTTCAAGCTAATTTCTGGGCAATGATTTTTTTTTTAAAAGGAAAATGTTATCCAAAGCTCTTGGAGAAGAGCTTAAGTTGATTTCATTTTAGTATAGTGTTTTTATTTTAAGCCACATTTTTTAATGTTCAGATTTCCTGTTCTGTATTTTAAATAAAATGATTTTCCAGGAAGTTAAGCATTGTATTATATACCAAAAAGAAAGCAATTAATCACTATTAAGTTGATTTTTGGAGTAAACTTTATCCATTTGGAAGTGGTTATTAATTAACAAAAACAAATCAAAATTATAATTGTCTTCTAAAAATTTTTTTATTGAAACTCATGGTGAATTAGAGTCTGGAAATGTGTGTTGTGAAACCTAGGAGGTATCATAAGCATTTAGAAAATCCATTTAGATTATAGTTTCCATGTCTGGCGTATTTTAATTTGCATTTTTCAACATGGAATTCAAGATATTATTAGCTATCTATGATAGACTTAGTGTTGATAAAGTTGTGAGTTTCCATGTGTTTGCAAAACTTAATAGTATACTTGTTCAGACTTTAGCTATTTGAATGTGGTTGATGTAACTTGCTTATGAAGTATTTATTAAAAGTTTCCTCCTAAAGTTAATTTCAACTAGATAATATTGTACCATTTTATCTTTATTTTATTGCTTTGGAGTAGATAATCGAAAACAAATTTGTTCAAAGAGTTGAGTAAAATATAAAGTATATGTGATTGTGTGTCTGCACATATACATGTTTTACGTGTGTGTGGATTTTTTTTGTTACTGAAGTGTTTTTGTTGTAACTCAATGTAAGTAGGGTTGTCTTGAGTTTACAGATAGAATTACAAGAAGATAGAAGTAGTAAAAAAATAGAGCAAATACAGGCTTTATGTGGAACAATAAGAATTACACTGTAAGTGCTGGAAGTTAAATGGCATACTTTGGGAAGATGATTAGAGGATATTATTACTGTTATTCAATTTAAAATCTAAAAACAATATTTTAGAGGTTCTAATATAGTATGAATGAGCTAAATGTCAGAGAAGTCAGAACAGTTACTGTTCTCTACCAGGTTTCTTTGAAAGTTTCTCCTTAAGATCACATTTTCTGGAAAGCAGACAGAAGATGGGGTGGGAGGGTAGGAATTCTAAAAATCTCTTTTGGTTTACTATTAAATCTTACTAGATAATATTGCCTCATTTTCACTAGGTTACCCTGAATTATCTCACTAATAATAGGCCAGGTATTTTAATTCCATAATTATTGAGTACTTGTTGTTTGCTCAGTAGTTTCCTGAATGTTAAATTGAAAACTTTTTTTTTTTTTAAACTTGGGATCGAACTCAGGGGTGTTTTACCACTGAACTATATCCCCACCCCTTTTTATTTATTTATTTATTTGTTTAAATTTGAGAAGGGTCTCAGCTGGGCTTAGTGGCACACACCGGAAACCCCAGCAACTTGAGACACTGAGGCAGGAGGATCTCGTGAGTTCAAAGCCCCCAGCCTCAGCAACTTAACAAGTCCCTATCTAAAAAAAAAAAAAAAAGAAAAAGAAAAGAAATGAGAAAGAAGGGTCTCATTAAATTCCTGAGGCAGGCCTTGAACTTGCGATCCTCCTACCTCAGCCTCCCAACTTGTTGGGATTATAGGTGAGCGCCACTGCACTGGTTAAATTGAAAGTTCTTGAATTGAAAATATAGTTCTTTCTAAGATTTTATCTTTTTTAATTCATTATAGATGCTGACCTAGAGTTTGTCTTGTAAGACACTGTCTGAAAGTCCTAGAAATACCATTACCTTTATTATTTTTTGTGGCAGTCCTCACATTGCAATTAATGTTACATTTATATTTTAGAGTGAATATATTTGTTAGTTTTGATTGACTCTTAATGCTTTTCTGTTTGTTTTTGTGGCATTAGGGATCAAACCTATGGTTTTACATATGCCAGGAAAGCTCCCTACCTAAAATCCCTAGCCTGTTAATGTTTGTTTGCATTTTAGCGGTAAATAAGCCTGTAAGTAAATTATCTAGGTTTTGCCAACGGCCACAGTGTGAAAATGATCATAACAGAAGATATTGGAAGGTCCTTGTCCGAGTATAACAGAACTTTGAGTTCTTGGAACAGGTCTTAGGCAAACCTGATGTAGTAATCTTTTTTACTGAATTCCCCTTATGGTTATTCTAGAAGATGTTAGGCTGTCTGAGAATTAAATGGTGATACAGAGGAAGGTATGGCTTACACTTGAAAGACAATGAATTCTTAACACCCCTTTAGGCTCAACTCATATGGTTCATGGCTTTTTTTTTTTACCCAGTGGTATGCAGTACACACATATGAATAAATAAATAGATCAGTCGCTCAGTGCATAACATAAACTAATAACCCCAAATCTTCTGAGAATATGACTTTCCATTGCATAAACAGGGGCTGAAGATATAGCTTAGTGGTAAGAACACAACTAAACAGGTTCAAGGACCTGGTTGAATCCTCAGCACCAAAAACAAAACGAAAGCAAAAATACTTTGTGTAAATCCTAAGGAAGCCAGGTATGGAGGCTTATGATACTATAGCAACTGGGGAGCCTAAGGCAGGAAGATCACAACTTTGAGGGCAGCCTGGACAATTAATGAGACCCTTTCTCAAAAAAAAAAAAAAGATAAAAAGCAGTAGAGCACCACTGTGTTCAATCCCCAGTACCACAAAAACAGCCAACCAACCATAAAGGACCATCTAATGGAATAGTAGAATTATTGTTGTCCTTTATCATTAAATGAGTTTTTGGGTGAAGGAGGACTTATTCCTTTGTTCCAGGAGACCAGGCCATGGATATTTATGCTCTGTGGCAAGAGACCTCATAGAGCAGATCATATCTCTGAATTGCTCTGGGGAAAGGCAAGGGTAAAAAAAAGTAAATAAATGAATGAATGAGAAAAGGCTGTCTTAGAGCTCTTTTTTCTTTCTTTCTTTCTTTCTTTCTTTTCTTTTTAAGAGAGAAGGACAGTGAGAGAGACAGAGAAAGAGAGAAACAACTTTATTTAGTTTTTCACATGGCCTTCGTTGCTCCAACACTTAGTTGTGTACGTGGTGCTGGGGTTTGAACCCGGGTCCTCGCGCTTGCCAGGCAAGCACTGAAACCGCTGAGCCACTGCTCCAGCCCCAAGAGCTCTTTTTCTTATACTGCTTACTTCACTTGAGAGTCTTTCCTTTATAGTTAGAGATTACCCAATATCACATTGTCTAGACCAAGTAGCTTTTTAACTTGGTCTCACCACTCATTTTACTTTGTTGCCTAAATCTTTTCAGATTAACCTAACTGAAGTTTTAATCATGTAACTCCATTCTCTGTAATTCCAGGGATCCACTTTTAAACTGCTTATTTCTTTGACAGCAGTCCTAGAAAATAAGATATATTTGAGTGATAATAGCACCTGAATTTTTGTTTGCTTTTTTTTTTTTTTTTTTTTTTTTGGTACTGGGGATTGAACCGTAAGGTGCTTAACCACTTAGCCACATCCGCAGCCCTTTTTATATTTTGTTGCTGAAATTGGCTTTGAATTTATGATCCTCCTGCCTCAGCCTCTGGAGCTCCTGGGATTATAGGCATGCCCCCATTCCCAGCTGTTGGCTGTTACTTTGTCTTTAGAAGAAAGACTGCCTGGTAGTGAAAAGTATTCTTTTGCTTCTCTTTGTAATTATGTATGTTTGTGTTTTTATTTATTAGTGAAAGACCATAAAATGATTTTATGATGAATTTCTCCGTCTCCTTGAATTAATCAATAGAGTATGTTTTAAAATACTTTGCTCATACATGTACTTGTGTAAATGAATCTGTGTAGTTATACAATTTGTATGTTTAGACTCATGTTTTGTATTTTTTATGTTTGCATTACGTGTTTATTCATGATACTTGGCTGAAGAGTGCTGCTGATGAGCTAGAAGTAAAAGCTGCATCTGTGGCTAACATGTATCTGTCTCTATTACCAAGTACTAGTTTAGGCCAGTATTCATTTTACCAATTTCTAACCAAAATGCATTATCAGAAGAGTATTTTAGAATCATTAATTTGCATAAGCAATATGCTTAACAAATATAAAGACGCATTTTAAAGGTGATGTGCCCTTCTCTTTAGACCTTTAACACCCTCAATAAAACCTTATTTTAAATATATTGTCACATAATTGTTCTTAATTTTCTGTTATAATTTGAAGATAAATTTCAATGAAAAGGAAAATGTTTCCATTTTCCAGATAGTGTGGGCTACAGATTCAGTGACTATGAGTTAAAAGTTCTGTGACATGAAAACTTTCAGTTTAATAAAAGAGCAAGGGAGAAAAGAGTTTCAAATGAAAAAACGAGCAGGGTTTCAATAGCAAGGTAGCTCTCATTGTACTCTTATTACTTGGCACTGAAGTATCTTCCATGTCTACTAGATGCCTAGCTTAAGAATTTATGATGGGGGGCTGGAGTGGTTATGATGGGGGTCTCAGCGGTTTCGGCACTTGCCTGGCAAGCATGAGGACCCAGGTTCAAACCCCTAAGTGTTGGAGCAACTAAGGCCATGTGAAAAACTAAATAAAGTTGTTTCTCTTTCTGTCTCTATCGCTGTCCCTCTCTCTTAAAAAAGAAAAAAAGAATTTATGATGGAATGGTCACCATCTGTCTAATGTGGCCATATCTGGAACAGCTTTAATGTTTTTATTCAGTTCCTCCTTATTTTGAGCTGTGAAAACAACTTCCTTGTGCTTCTACCCATTGGTCCTATTTGTGCTTTCTAGAGCAACTTCACAAAGCAGAGCCTTGTGCATATACATATGTATACGTATATAATTTCCCCACACATATACATATACATGTTTTAAATAAGGTAGATGTTTAGCGGACAAGGATGCAATTTCAAATTTTTCATACTTTTTACCCATGTGACTTCGTTCTGTTTGTAGGACTGCAGTGTGCGGATTGGAAAGATGTTTGACTGACAGGCACTTGACTGTCATTTCCTTTGCCAGGTCATTTCACATCTTTGAGCCTCAGTTTCCTAATGGAATGAAAGTCAATTACTGTGTAGGAACCATAGTGTATCTGTTTGCTGCCAACAATTGAGATTATAGGATTGGCCCATTCCTGTTTTTTTTTCATAATTTCTTACATTTGGGTCAAAAACTATCCGCTTACTTCCAAATGGAATAATCCAATTAGGAATGAGACAGGACAACTTTTTATAAAATCTAGAAAATGTAACATTCAAATTAATATCTGGAAGTCAGCATAAAAGGGCTGAGAGTATTAGGAAGTAATTTGTTTTGCTATTATTTTGTGTTTTCTTTCATGTTCAGTGGTTTATGATGTGAATATTGATGCCACCTTATGTATTGGAAGCTTTTTGTAAATATTTGTTTGCAGAGTAGTTAAAGATTGAGGCAGGATCTTTTTTCTGTCTCTGGCAGGTCATTGTTCTCAGCTAGAAGGCATAATTATCCTACTATGACTGAATCTCTGGAATCATTTTGTAAATTTAAACTTCTCTGTCTGCACATGTGAACAAAATTCTTGATTCTCTATAGTGTTTTTGAGCAATGAGATTTAAGATACTATATTTTAAATTATTTTAAAGCTGAATTGAAGAAATTTGAAAATGTGGAAAAGCATTGTAAGGACTTTCATAGTTGATGTTTCAAGAAAAAAACTATCCCAGAATATTAAAATAAGGATAGTGCTTCCTTGGACCTGTGGACATTTGGAGATTTGTGGAATTGTTGCATAAGGTGAATACTGATCCTGGGCTAAAGGTTCTCTTAGTCTTTTAGTTTTCTAAGAAAGACGACCCATGATGTTCCCTCTCACTGTTTCCCCCCAGAAAACCTTCCTAAATTTATTTTTAAGTCTCTCAATTGGTATGCAGAGTTGAAAAGGGATCACACAAGTATCAAATACTAGGCTCAAAAATAATTTGAGAATTACAGATTAATCCTTTGTATTCCAGGTGTAAAAAATCTAGTCCACAAATTATGTTTTGTTCCTCAGGATTCCTGAGGTGCAATAGTATACAGACAAGCAAAGAAAAGCAGAAGGAGCAGTTCATTATTTGAAATGATCCATGGTCACTTCTGCAATTAAGCCCAAGTCAAGCAGTGTTTGAAAATGAAAACCATCTTTGAGAAATAAGTGATTTAAAAAATTATTCCTTGATGGCATCCTTGATGGGAAACAGGATTGTGTGGCCATATGTTAGTTTCTCCCTTTGGGGCACTTGGAGGTGTCATCACTTAAGCTCGGTAGCATTTTATTTTTCACAAGACATAGTTACTTACAAGGATCACATTGATTTCAGTTTTTTTCCTCTGGGCTAGAGTTATGCTGTCCAACATAGTAACTGTTAGGCCAGTGTGTGGTTGTTAAGCACCAAAAATGTGACTTTGTCCAATTTGGAATTCCTGAAAGTATAAAATATATACTGTCCATATAAGTTATGAAACTTAGCATGAAAATATAATGGAAGTATTTCTTTTTTAAGTACTGATTTCTAAATATTATATATTGAAATAATACTTTGAATATATTGTGTGAAATGAAATATATTATTAAAGTTAATGCCACCTTTTAAAATTTTTAATGTAGTTACTAGAAAACTTAAAATCACATACATGATTCTCATATTTCTATTAGTTGACACTGGTCTGGAACTAGGACTAATTTCAAGGCACAGAATTAATTCAGAATTAAGAAAATAGATATATTCCAGTGAAGGTGGCAAGCCACATATGCTGAGCCTAATGTGATATGACACTTATATATCGGATTTTTCCTGTTGAGGTATTAGGAGATAGAAACCATACAATAATTGAACAGGGAAGATTATTATGAAGAATTATTACCTAATAACATGGAATTAACCAAGAGATAAAAAAGAACTCGAGTAGGGGCTGGAGCGGTGGCTCCACGGTTACGGTGCTTGTCTTGTATTCGCGAATACGCAGGTTCAAACCCCAGATCCCACGTACGCAACTGAATGTTAGAGCAACAAAAAACTCAATAAAAATTGATTCTCTCTGTCTCTCTCTCTCCCTCTCATTGTCCTTCTCTCTTAAAAAAGAAAAAAAAAGAACTCGAGTATAGAAAGAGCAGATAATGGGAGCAGCCACTACCTTTAGGTGCTCAGGCGAAGCATCTTAGAACAGAATAAATTTGGAAGAAGTGTTCTTCACCGCAGGGCAAAGATCTAGGCCTCACTAGAGAGGCCATGATTTTGACTATATGATGAGTGTCAAGTTTGGACAATACCAGAGGCTGCGGGGGGAGGAGGGTGTTGCTGTGTTAAGATACTGTTTGCTTGTTAAATAAATTTTAAGTAGATTGGCATCAGGACCAAATATTTATATAAGAAAATTCAGCCCTGGATAACAAAGTATATATGCATTGGTTATTGATAGTTTGATAATGTTTCCCCCTCAATTGTATCTCTATATACTTCTAATTTAAAAAAAAAAAAAAAAAAAGGAAATCCAGGACTGGTGGTCAGTATTCCCAACATACTAGTTAGTCTTTCATTTTAAAATATTTTGCAGTCTTCTCTTGACTTGTGTTTTCTCTCTGTATATTTTAAACATTGAATGTTAAACAATGGGGGGCCAATTTGCAATAGAAATGCTGTATTGATTTTACTTATTTCATCTAAGTTTTCCTCACTGCTTTGTTTATTCCTGGTAGTGTTCGACTACAGTTACAGAGATTACATTCTCTCCTGGTATGGAAATCTCAGCAGAGATGAGGGGCAGCTTTACCATCTGCTCTCAGAAGACTTTTGGGAAATTGCCAGACAGCTGCGACACAGATTGAGTCACGTGGATGTGGTTAAAGTTGTCTGCAATGATGTTGTAAGGACTTTACTCACTCATTTCTGTGACCTGAAGGCTGCTAATACCAGGTAACTAATCACACGAACAACTCACTCCCCTTTTTCACATTAAAAGATTCTTCTGACTGAGTCAAAACAGTACTATAGAATATTTTGCCTCTTTTTGGCACTTGAGTTGAAAATGTGAATGTTTGAGAGGAAATAATTATGGTGTTCAGATTGAGTAGATTTTGGGGATAATTTTCTAATAGAAAACCACTTTATAGGTGTATTTAATTTTGTAAACGGTGAAATGAATTTCACTGAGTCGGCACCATGATGAATTTACTTGTAGTAGTGTGGGTACCTAGGGATAGAAAAATTTAAATATAGTATTTTGTAATGTGATAAGTTTACAAAGTTAGGGAAAATGTAAATATCGTTCATATTTCTTTTTGTGACTCCTATAATAAGAGCTGACTGGGGCTGGAGCGGTGGCTCAGCGGTTTCAGCGCTTGCCTGGCAAGCATGAGGATCCAGGTTCAAACCCCAGCACCATGTACACAACTAAGTGTTGGAGCAACTAAGGCCATGTGAAAAACTAAATAAAGTTGTTTCTCTTTTTCTCTGTCTCTCTCACTGTCCCTCTCTCTTAAAAAAAGAAAAAAAGCTGACAATTCAGCTCTTATCAATATCAATTGATATCATAATATCAATTCAATATCATAATATCCCGAAAACTGATTTTTAATGGAACTTAATATTGGAGATTGTGGGTCCTAATTAGAGAATTTATTGCATTGTGAAAATAGCTAGTATATAGGCTTGTTAGCCCCTTGTGCTATTATATTGAAAAGGTCTGTATCTATTAGGTGAGAACCTGCCTTTGAAAGAAGACTTAAATAAGGCCATTTCTGTACAAATAACAAATTCTTATTTTCTCAGGTTTACTGATAGGATCTCAGATGTATAACTTGCTCTTGAATAAGTGCATGGACAACATATTATAGCATTTCTAACTTGTATATAAAAATGAAAGGAGTAGCCTTCTTTATGTTTGGATTTGGTTGGAGTAGGAATGTAACTACCTATAGTTAATATTCTCGCTTTCCAGGAAGATATAAAGTATTGAAAATGTACAAGAGGATGAGTCAGCATCAGCATCCTTATTGGGCAGGTGGTAACTTATATTGTCTTCCTAGAAGCTTTGTTGTTTGACTTTATCAGAAAATAGTCCCTGTTCTATCTTGTGATGTTGCCTTTGCAGTAGGACCTGGTTGCTAAATGTGGTTGTACAGCAGGTCTCCATTTTTAAGTTCTAGAGCCACACTTTTCGAAGCTTGCTGCCCCTGGGTTTTGCAAACTTTAACTATGGTACATACAGAAATACATTTTAAATTGTGGTGCACTTTTATAAAATGGTGCTCTTATTACCTCTGATAACTTTGATGTGTTTTGTACTTTAATGGTTTTTAAAAATGCTGTTTGAGATCAATTCAGTTTTATTGTGTTACTTCTTGGTAATGACTCATGGTTTGAAAAACATTACTGTAGAGCAGTGGTTCTCAGGTTTTTTGTTCTCAGGATTTTTGTACGGTCTTAATAACTATTGAGAACTTCAGTGTTTTCATTTATGTGGGTCGAATCTAATGGCCTGCTGGTGCCAACTTGTACTGGCATGCAAGAGCTGATTGTGTATATCTCTTCCCTGCTCTGAGTTCAGTGCAATCCTTTGCCATTTACACAGTTGAAATGAAAAATGCTTTAAATCAGAATTTTTTTTCCCCCATGGAGAACCAGTTATTAAACATTTAGCAGCATCACTCATAATGTCTATCAGTATTTACCACATTAGTTATTGAAATCACTAAGTTTTTTTTTTTTTTATAAAGAGAGAGGGACAGTGAGAGAGACAGAGAAAGAGAGAAACAACTTTATTGAGTTTTTCACATGGCCTTCATTGCTCCAACACTTAGTTGTGTACATGGGGTGGGGTTTGAACTAGGGTCTTTGTGCTTGCCAGGCAAGCGCCAAAACCGCTGAGCCACCACTCCAGCCCCATAAACCACGAAGTTTTTAAAGTACGCTTTCCATCTGTTATCAGAATGATGATGTCATCACACATCTTGGAGCCTCTGAAAACTCCAATACTCTTGTGAGAATGTGAGTGAAAAAGACAAATGCATTTTTATATTACTATGAATAAAATTTGGACATCATAGACCCTCCTGAAAGGGCTCTTGGGACATGTAAAAGTCTCTGGACCACCCATGTAAAAGTCTCTGGACCACTGCTTCTAGTGAAAGTAACTTTCAATGGGCGGGGTGTTGTTTACTGATAAGGAAAGTGAGAGAAACAGGACTCTTGGGTCATGTGTCCCTTTCTTTTGAAGTGTTCTTCAGTCCCTTGTCAATGACTTGATTGAAAATTCACTGGAAACTCATTTTAAAATATTTAAATTGTGATCCATAGAGGACAGTATTTTAAACCAGTGTTCATTTCACTTAGAAGAATGATCAATGTGAGTTTATGAGAAGGGCAAGTGGTTTTTTAGAATGTGTTTTTATAATTGTCTAATTTCAACATGAGAATAGATTTCTCATTGAAGTATTTACCAACTTCTGAAATCACTGTTTTGAAGGTAATAGTTATAGGTAAAGCATCAGAATAACAGAAACAAAGAACTTATTCCACCTTAGAAGCTCTGTCTCTTTGGGCTCTAGTCTTTTCTATGTCAAAGATATATTTTTTTTCTTTTTCTCTTTCTTCTTTCTTTTTTCTTTTTGTTACCGGGGACTGAATCCAGGGGCATCTAACCACTGTGATACATCCACAGCTCCTTTTACTTTTTATTTTCAGATAGGGTATCACTAAGTTACTTAGGGCCTCACTAAATTGCTGAGGCCAGCTTCGAATTTGCTATCCTCCCGCCTTAGTACCCTGAGCTGCCAGGATTACAGGTGTATGCCACCATGTCCAGTGTCAAAGGTAGATTTTCTAGGGTATTCCTAGCAACTGTAGTTGAAAAAAAAAATAAGTAAATAAAGAATAAAGAAATTAAAAAAAAATATTTAAAAATTTATTAAAATAAATTAAAAAAAAAACAACCCTCTACCACTATTCTTAAGAGTTATAGGTAGTGGAAAAAGTGCTAGTAGGTTATTGGTGTTCTGCATATGAATGATTGTGTTCTGGAGAACAAATATTATCTGTTTATGATCTTATATAAACCATGAAGTGAAACTGGCAGACCGTCTAGAATTGATGGTTACAGCAATATCTGCCTGTCCCAGGTAAACAGAGCTCCTGTAAAAATCTCCACTGATGTTTGTATCTCCACTGGCTGCAAAATGACTTTGGTAGCCTGGGTATCTCCTAATCAAATGGTCCACTGTCAGACAAAAGAATAATAAATTACATTAATAAAACAACACATCCTCTGGTTGACTGTTAGGTAATTGTATGAAGGAAGCTTTCCGGTCAGCCTGTGTTTATTTCCAGCCTTGGCTGCTTTAGACCAATTCAGATCACATTTAAGTTTTGCCTTTGCATCCTTTTCCTTTGTACCATCTGTCTTGTTTCAGGGAAATCTAAAAATGATTTCTTTTATGCCATATAATTTAATAACATCTTTAATTTCATGATCTTATACTCTGTTTTCTTTGCTGGGCAAGTACTGTCATATTGTTGAGGAAAAAATGTTTTTATTTACATATTTTCCTTCTTTATCTCTCACTTTTTTCCTCTGTCCAGTGTCTGTGGTGTAGGATAAAGAGCTGACTTAAGAGAATGAAACATGAGCATTATTTATACCATTTATCACCTCTGCGACTTGAATCATTTAACTTTTGGATCTTAGTTTTCTCATCCATAAAATGGTGGTAATGATGTATTTCTTTTTTTAAATTTTTTTATTGAGAAATTTATTTGTTGAACAATCATACAAATTTTAACAAAATAATATGTAATGTATATAGATTCTGAAAATTGAATTTACCCCCAAGAGTGCCCCCCCAGTTACCCACCCTTATCCCTCCCTTCCCCTTCCCACAATATCTCTAAAAAAAAGTATATAGGTTGTGTAACATTACATGATATCTGGCTTTAACACCTGATAATAGACCACCTCTCTTAATGGCCAGGGTCTAGTTCCAGCCTCCACAGGTGAGTGAAGACATTTGACCCTTGGTTTCCTGGGTTATGCTGATTTCACTCAGCATAATTTCTTCCATAGCCATCCATTTACCTTCAAAGGCTGCAATATCATTGTTTCTAATTGCTGTGTAAAATTCCATGGTATATATGTACCACAGCTTTTGGATCCATTCACCCAGTACTTCTTAATGAAGGAGAATTAAGTAATAATGTACATATGAAACTTAGGTTAATGTGCTTTTGCCCACCCAGGGAATGAGAACCCAGAAGTAAGGAGCAGGAAGTGCAGTAAACACATGAGTGATCTGCACTAGAAGGAGGAGGAAACTGCAAAGATTAATGCTACAACCTACCTGAGGTCTGGCTAGACATTTCCTGACTCTCATATAGCCACATCTCATGATCCTTTCTTGGCTTCTGATGCTGTATTAGATGTCCACTGAGGAGAGGGCATCACAGGAATGTCCTGCTCAGTGCTTGTGGAGAGAGGCTAGGGAAATCTTTGAGGGATATCTTTCCATAGCTGAAGCTTATTTGACTAACCCTCTGGCCTTTGGCTGACTCAGAAAAAAATTACTGTACCTCCCCAGGAGGGAGAGAAATTGTGGCATTCTGAGGACCAAACACCCTTATTATATGCCATCCAAATAACAAATGGCGTGCATTTGAGAGGGATTTTGATATTAAATAAGGGTCTTATAAAAGTATATTTTCTTTTGGCCAGTCTCCTTGAATAAATGTTCAAATATGGGTATCAAAGTAAAGAATTACCTTTAAAAGGGTTTGTTATGACAAAGAAGTAGCATCTTAATTTTACTATTTTAAAATATCAAGTCTACCTGGCAGCATAGCTGAAGTTTAAAATAATTGAAAATGCCAATTAAAAAAAAAGCCAGTATACATTAGTATATGTATACATATAAAGGCTTATTTCTAGAATCTCTTTGTATGTTGACTTTGGACATTAGGATAAAATTCCTCTAGCTAGTTGTAGAAGAAAGAGAAAATCATTCCTTTTTTTTTAGTGCATATACTCTAGAAACCAGTCTTTAGTCTTTTGCAAGATGAAATCACAGTTAACTCCCGAGAGAGACCCTGGTCATAATGGTGCCAACATGCATTTTCACATTTGCTTCATTTCCTGTGTAATTCCTAGTTGTTTCTCTCCTGCTGTGTATGTTTTTCTTTTCCTCACTCAGCATTGGCCCACGTAAGTTCCTGCTAGAGTCTTATATTTTGCCTCTTATTTAGAAGATACTAGAAAAATTAGCATCCCATTCTTGCTTGAATTGCTGTCAAGATAGTATGGAAAGAAGTATAGAAAGTTGTTTCTCCTCCTCTTTCTAAGATCCTCCAAGTTAATGGTCCTAAGGTGGAGTCAGTGCTCACAAGGGCATCCACAGCCAAGGTTAGAAAGTACTTGGAAACCTCACAGAAAATAATTTGCCATTGTATTTTATGGCATCAAATTATAGACTTTTTCCTCTCTAGGAACACCTGTGTACTTTTTAATTTTATGATCTCCCAGTTAAGAAAACTGGCTAGCCACCCTAGTTTATGCTTTATAAGTTTTTTTTTATTTTTGAAAAATAAAGCTGAAGATCATGTTTAAGAAGACATCTAGAAGATTTAAAAATAATGTAATTAAACAAATACTCATACCTTTTTGGATTGTTGCTATGATTCGGGAGTTACCTATAAGCTTTGGTGGTATTTCAGGTAGTTATGATTTATTTTGACATCCCATAGCCAAAAGGCTATGCATTTGCATTTATCACAGCCAAAGTTTTCCAGGTTAGTCTGCAATTAAGGAAATTATTGATTATTGGTATTGTCAAGGAGGTGGCAAAGTTATAACCAACATGTTGCCCATTTGAAATATTTTTTTACCTAGTGGTACATAACTAAATTGTTTCTGGAATCTTTGCATCCTTTTCCCTTTCTTCATTTACTTGTTCTTTTAGACATGAAGAACAACCAAGGCCTTTTGTGTTGCATTCATGCTTAAGGAACTCAGGTGAAGAAGTAAGATTTCTACAAACATGTTCTCGGGTTCTGGTGTTCTGTCTCCTCCCATCAAAGGATGTCCAGTCTCTCAGCTTACGTATAATGCTTGCAGAAATTCTCACGACAAAAGGTAGACATATAAAATTAATGTTACTGTTGTGGTAAGTGTGTAAGCTAATGTGCTGTGTACTGTAATTACACTTTAATACCTGTGCAGACCTCATTTATTGTGTGACAAATGGGAAGTAAAGTATTTCAGAAATTTCAAGTTGTCATTCAGAAAAAGGATTTGACCATACAGTGTAAACATAAATTTTTTATATAACATACTGCCAAATTCAGTCTATTCTGCTGTTTATTTTAACAGGAAAACCAGTCCTTATGCTCTCTACAGGGAAGCATTCATTTGGGATAGTTTTGAGTTATCCAGGCCAATATTGTATACATTAATGAGCATATACATCCACCCAAACTCTGAATAGCTTTTTCTTAAAGTATCTTTGTTATAAGATTGATAATATCTATATATAGTTTTGTGAGCTTGGAATAAATTAAAATGGTACTACACCAGAATATAATGTAAGTACTAGAAAAAACTTAACTATATCTGGGGAATGCTTAGCAAGGATAAGGAAAATATGACCTAAAAGAAACTTTCCCTGTCTCAGAATCTCAAACAAATAAGAGAGATGCATTGACTATCTCATTTATCTCTGAATTAGACAGCTGTGCCCATAAACTGATAAACCACAGAGAAAAGGGGAACTTTTAAATCTACAGTAAATGGGATGGATTATTTGTAATAGTATTATTGACTTTTGAACAACTTCCTCCCTGAGGACTACTTTGACCAGTTGGGAGAAGACTTATCTTTTGGCAGACTAAACTGGTCAGAACAATGATGAGCCTTATAAGAGAAATAAAAGAAAAAAAAAAGCTCGTGTACTTAACTTTGATATCATTGTGAGCAACTGGGGTCCCAGATGACTTCGTCATTCATTTACATTTCATTCACTTTCTAAAATGACCATTTGATTCTAGATATGTATGTGTATATATATATATATATATATAATCTTTTGTGTTTCATTCATGCTTAAGGAACTCAGACGAAGAAGTAAGATTTCTACAAACATGTTCTCGGGTTCTGGTGTTCTGTTTATATAGGATATGTTTATATATGTATATAAACATATCCAGAGGGATACAGCCTTTAGTGCATGTGTATATCTGTACATGTATTCATATACACACATGCCTTCATAGGCCTATTAAAATATTTGAACTGTTTATAATTTCCCCCATTTGGCTGGTTGAAAAATGTTTCCCAAATATATTCAGTCATGTGATATGAAAATAATTTCCTTAGAATAATACATTTTTCTCTGATGTTTTCTTCTTCTCACAGTCTTGAAGCCAGTAGTAGAGTTACTAAGCAATCCAGATTACATTAATCAAATGCTGCTTGCCCAGTTGGAGTACAGAGAACAGATGAACGAGCAGCACAAAAGAGCCTACACCTATGCTCCCTCTTATGAAGAGTTCATCAAGCTCATCAATGGAAGCTCTGATATAGAGTTCCTGAAGCAGCTAAGGTATTTGCTCTTTAATTATAGCCCAGCAATAGCTACTAATAATCATCCCCTTCCTAGCTAGGTCAATATGTATATATTTGTCAGAGGAGCAGAAATAAATGAAGTCCGTAAATTTTATCATTTACTGACAGTTTATCTAGCTTGTCCCTTTTTTTGGATGGTAGGGTGAACGTGACAGTCTTTACTTCTGCAGAAGGCTGCTCTCATAGAGGGGATCCTGTGAGCAAGCACACTGGAGCAAGTCCACCTGCTTATATCTCCAACCTGATGCAATCCTACCCTTCACTCTGAATGGAGGAGCTCAGGAGTACAATGTGCATGATTGGTTAACATAAAATTGGGGTGGGTACAGAAAAGAGCTATGGGAGTTATGGGATATTTGATAAGGAGTTTAAAAACAGATTATCTCTGACCACATGGTTCCCAAACTAGGATGGCTTTTTTTATATGCGAGTCTTAAGACTACATTCTGAAAATGGCCTATCAGACTTCTTATTTCTCATAAATCCCCCCTTTTCTTTTTATACCTTTGGTGCCATTTTCCTTATACCCTCTGATTTTGCCATCTATCCTAGATGTATATTAACTTTTTGAGGTGAAAATCAGTCATGGTAATGAGTACTCCCCTCTTTTTAGCAGTGATAGCCATCCCAGTGATCAGGAGCTCTTGGTAAGGTCCTTTCCAGCTCAGTTTAATCCTGGCTGCTTTCCAGATCTTGTTTAAGATCAGGTCTGCAGGCTGGAAGTAGTGAATTGCAAATTCTAGAAGTGGGGTGGGCTCATTAGTAGTTCATTTTAAATAAAAAGGGCACATAGATCTCAAATTGCTTCAGAACACATTTGTGTATTAGGCACTCCTGTCTCAGAAACTTTTCTTTATAGCTTTAACCTTAATTACTTTTGGTGGGACTGACAAGTATGTATCTTAAATTACACCAAAAGAACCATTGTCTCAAAAAAATAAATAAACCCTACCCTAACCCAGGTGTTTAAGATAACCAAGTCGGTCAAAATCGACCTAGTTCCAATCTACTGTTAGTGTCATCCAAGATTACTCTTGGGAATCCCAAGAGGTTCATTCCTGGAAACTCAGGAGCAGCCATTTAGCTTCTCTGGTTTCCTCTATCAGTGCCATCTCCAGGAAGGGTCAAGGTCTTGCTGACCACATGTAGCTTTTCTGGGAAACATTAGGGACATTTCCCTTTCCAGTGACCTTCCTTTTCACGGCACACACACTGGCTGACTTTCCTGTTCTCAAAGGTCTTCACAAACCCTCTGATCAGAAGTTTGGATATCACAGAGGTGCAGGGCCTATAAACGTATCCCTCGGTTCTGTAGGTCTTGGTGACCTTAAAGGGCAGTTGCCAAAATATTGGCCTCATTTCCTTGGCACTTTTATTTCCCTAACTTTAATCTCCAAGTTTTGGTTTTAAACATCCAGCAGGCCAGTTTTGCTAATTTTTGAAGTAGGAATACGGGGTTTTAGCTTAAAACCAGACTCTCCTTATTACAGGTTATAGTGGGATATCTAATCACAAAACATTAAATGATGTATATAGATAACCAACCAAATTTGTTGTTTCTAAACAAGTCTGAAAAGAGACTGTTGGTGTAGACAACTTTAGTTTGGAACCACTGACTTGGTAAAATGCTCTCCTAAATTTTACATCGCAAAAGATTTTTGTACCTGGACTACAACTTAAACTGATTGTGCCAATCAATTTTTATACAGTTTTTCATGAGACTTGGTGCTCTGAGACTTTGTTGTGTATGTGGTGTTAGGGTTTGAACCCATGTCCTTGCACATGCCAGGCAAGCGCCTTACACCTGGAGGGCATGAACACAGGTAATATACAAAGAACCCTGTAATAACATCACAATTACACTGATGTTCTTATATTAACTAAGTTTAACTTTTGAAGAAAAATTTAGAATCCATAGTGTGGGGTATTTACAATCATAGGTCTGCAATACTGACAAGAATCAAAGATAACTTTAAATTTCTTTAGTTAGGAAACAATGTCGATGATCAGAAATAGACATTATCTGGTGTATGAATACATCTTATTTATATAAAAATGAAGTGTTTATGCAGTTAAAGCAAACAGATCTAAACCAGGCCTTAAAATGGAAGTATGGCCCTCACATATGAAATATAATTCATAAAAGAGAGCAACTTATTTCTTATTCTGCCTGTAGTCCAACATAAACTTCCATTCTACAGACTTATGTAGTACTTCACATATATTTAGGTATTAACTACATTGTAATAACCTAAAAATATTTATTTATCATGAAGTAATTATTTAAGACTTTAAAACCTGGACAAGCTTTAATTCATTTAAGATTTAGATTTCCCTAAATAAATAAACCTATATCATCAGGAGTTATCTTGATAGATTAGAACACATTAATGTCTTTAAGAAACCCTTTTTTAAAATTTTTTTAAGAGAGAAAGAGAGAGAGAGATTCAATTTTTATTTAGTTTTCCACATGACTTTCATTCCTCTGACACTTAGTTGTGTATGTGGGTGCTGGGATTTGAACCCATGTACTAGCATGCCAGGCAAGCACCATAACCACCAAGCCACCGCTACAGCCCCTTTAAGAAACCCCTTTTATAGCAGTACATTAATATTTGACCTTAGGAGGAACCTTAAACAACTTTAACTGATGGTGCCAATTATATATAACTTAATCACACACAGACTTTTTTTTTTTTCTTAGAGAGGGACAGTGAGAAAGAAAGAGAAATTAATTTTTATTTAGTTTTCATGTGGTTTTCGTTGGTCCAACACTTCATTGTGTATGTGGTGCTGGAGTTTGAACCCGTGTCCTTTCACTTGCCAAGCAAGTGCCTTAACCGCTGAGCTACCACTCCAGCCCCTGCACACAGACTTTTTAGATTTACCGTCTACAGATCCTATGCAGCTTACTTAAATGCTCCATAGCTTTCTTACTTTACCACACAAAATACTGTTTTTTCTTTAAAATAACTTTATTTAGTTTTTTCACATGGCCTTCGTTGCTCCAACACTTAGTTGTGTACGTGGTGCTGGGGTTTGAGCCTGGGTCCTTGTGCTTGCCAGGCAAGCACTGAAACCGCTGAGCCACACTCCAGCCCCACAAAATACTTTTTTTTTTTTATCCAGAAACATTTATAGAAACCAAAATTCTATTGATCGACCACTTTTAAAAACAAGTGGGCTAGTAGTCTTAAATACATCTTTACTCTTACTTGCATATCCAATTTAAATTGAACCTTTGTTCAAGTCATGTGAACCAAAAGTCATTTGCATCCATTTCCCTTTTTTAAAAAAAATTTTGAGCACTCATTTATAAGCCGATTTGGTATCATGTTGACATAATACAAAACAAATAACATACATGTACACAAACATACAACATAGGTGTGCATACATACATAAAAGCCAATAGGAAACAAAGATTCTAGAGCTTTGAATAACTGACTTCAGGAAAGGAGAGGCTAAAAAGAACTTCTGTAGTTAGAAAAAGAAAAAAAAAACAAGACTGATTAAAACAATACGATCAAAGATGAATTTTACCATAAAAACCATGAGCTCAAAAAAAGCCAAAGTTAAAAAAAAACGAAAAAGTCATCTTTCCATTTTCCTTCCTTATGCCCAACTGGAAAGAAGAGGGAAGCTGCAGGAATTAGGGCATTCCCTAGAGTTCCTTTGTGTGCCGCCCCTGTGACAGATTTGATCCCAGCATTTTAGGCCAATACCTGCATTGCCCCAAGGCAGAATGCAGACAGATCCCCTCGGGTGGTCTAGGCTGAGAAGGAACTTAGTTAGCAGCATTTCAGACTGTAAGAGTAAACCGTCTCTTAGATTCCACAGCCAGTGGCTTCGATCTAAGACGGCCATTTTTTCTTTCTTTCCTGGGACTACCTTTTCAGAATTTCAACAGGTAGCCCAGAGGGTTATCTGGGGAATTTCAATCTTCTCCCCTGCCGACATCTTCTTTCTCTAGAGTACAATTTTTACTTCCCATCCCATTTCCCCCTCCAGGTATCGTCTTGTGTTCCTGAGTCCCAAGAATTGTAACTTATAGCTTACCTCTTGAATGGAGTTTCCTTATGTCTCTACCCCCAGCTGCTTCCTCATTTCCAGCTTTTTCCCTCCCAGGCCACCAGCGCTGTGGATCAGGAGTTTGCGAACTCACTTCATGTCCCAGACACATCTCAGGCACACATAACCACCGGGGAAGTACTAATCTCTTGGACCCTGAGATTTTTCTTACCTTTGGTCCATGCGTGAAGTTTCCTGATCCCTGCAGTACTTGCTTGGGCCCTCTGCCTGCATTCCTGATCCACTTCTCATCCACCTCAGATCGAAATAAAATTATTAAAAATCCTGAGGTGCTGGAAGAAAATCAAATATGTGCCCAGAAGTGGGTGAGCAAGCGTGGCTTTACTTCTGCGGAAGTATGCATTCACAGAAGGGATCCAATGAGTAAGCACCCTCGATTCTCTTAACAGAGGAATTAGAATTAGGTTTTTCAAACAATTAGGTTGTAATAGATGGAAAGTTCTTTGCTTATTAGAAGTCCCTTCTTAGCCACTCAGATGCCAGCCTCAGAAGCATTTGAAGGAGATGTATTTTTTAAATTACAATATAGAAAGAGCACTGCTGGTTTTCATTTTTCTGAGAAATGCAGAAACTCAGGTCTAGGAATAAGGGCTCTTGACTAATTGTTTTGAGAAATCACTTTAGAAAACACCAGGAGTCTCTTAATGGGGGACTATATCTCCTTAAGATATTTTCAAGAGAGAGTGTTTTTCCTCTTGTAGTATATACATGTTCAGTATGATTATGTAGTATTTTCTAGTTTGTGGATTTGCTAGGCTTATTTCTCTACTTACCCTTATGTTTGAATGTTCCCAAATGATAGTACATGGGGAATAAAGGAAACTGTAGTGTGTTAATTTTTATTTTCATTAGTACTTTTTGTAAACCACTGATGGGAAAGTAAAATATTGACTAAATGGCATCTTTGCCCTGTTCAGGGATTTCAGATTTGCCCATTTTCCCAATGAACTAGGATTTCACATTAAGGTGACTTAGGTTGCTTAATTTTCTGATTGGAGTAGTAACCATATAAGAGACACACATTGTAGATGGCACCGTGTTCTTATGGACTATATCGTGTAAATCTTTTTTTTTTTTTTTTTCAATTTACGAAAGGTTTTATTTTTCAGACAAAATAAATAGCATTAACACGCACACAAATGTCAGAGTAAGAGTTCACTGAGTTTTATAAAAGACAAAACCACACACAGGTGACAACTAAAAATTGGAACCACTGAAGAATGACCACTGCTTGTGGTGACATAAGTACAACATGTGCTTGTCTAAGTTGTTCGGTGTTTGTATCTACGTGGAAACACATGACAAAAGTGAAGCAATGCACGGTGAAATGGCAGGTAGTCAAAATTTAAGACTGTTTACTCCATTGTAATGTGCTCTCATTCTGCTTTCAATTATTAAAGTAACTGCTAGGTCATTTTACAAAGAACTTTAATATCAAAGAACTCTTCCAAAAATCTAAAATAGATTCAAGGTCATGACAAAAAGTTATACAGGGTAGTAGGGGGTTGTGTTCTCAAAAGCCAGGTTTCACACAGTGGCAGGCACTAAATCTAGTTATGTGTG